>CM076572.1:389102218-389356086 GCA_034641835.2 Pinus albicaulis | reverse complement strand
CGCGGGTAGAGGATTTCACTATATTTGAACACTAGCTACATGGTGTTGGAAATACTAAGAGGCGGGGTGAATCAATATTCCTTTGTAATATTCCCAATTAGCCATGAGCTAGTTGGAATATTAAATTTTGTTTTGCTGATTTGTTTTATGAATAAGAGGACAATGGAGGTCCATAATTCTCCTTAATAATGAATAAATCAATTCCAATGTGAAAGAGATAGATCTTGGTAGCTTAATTGAGCACCCTTTGGTGTGAAAAGGGGCTGGAACACCTTGACTAGGTCAACTTTGACCAAATCGATAGCGTTGTCATGGAGGAGTTGTCATCAATGAGAGATAGCACAATTTTAGATGGAGATGCTTTGCATGGAAGTAGTGTTATTATTGGATGGGGCTTAGGGTTTGCAAGCTCATATATTATTTAAGGAAGAGGATGGTAGCCATATTTCATTATGTTGATGTATATGAATTTTCTGAATATATGGTCTATTTAGACATATATATTTCTCTTGATGTTTAGCTGAGATTGATTGTTGTTTAGCACTGGGTGTTCCTAATTGGGAATCCCACCTATTCCATTGAGAAGCTCTTGGAGGAGTCTTGTAATACAATTTCCACTATCAAGCTTAAGTCCAAGCTTCATATTTCATTTACAGCACAGATCCTGTTGAGAATTAAGTTGTTTTGTAGGTTGCAATAGTGGAGACTAGATCTGGGTCATTTCACTGCTTATTTTCAATGGATGAGGCTTCCTTTCCATTGGGAGGATAGTAAGGAAGGCCCTTGTGCATATTTTCATATCTTGGCATCAGACCAACTATTTATTTATCCCTACAACACAGTTTACTTTCAGATCTATGTTATTTCTGTAGGAGGAGTTGCAGGGTGGTTTGGAACACCATTTGGAGAGTTGATTTTCTAGTGAAAGGGATCTGCCTTTCGTTTAGAGGATCTATTGGAGGCTGCTATTTTATTTATCAAATCATATCAGCTACACTTTCCAGATCTGTGTTTTGTAGTGGATCTTCAGCCCAAGGGCCTAGAACCCCATCTTGTACATGGTGTTTTGTTGAAAACCCTTAAGGGGTTCTTCAAAGGAGGTTGTATAGTGCTCGGACCTGTAGTAGATCTATTTGGGACATATCAGCCTTAGATCTGTTGTGTAATCATTTGTTGTAGTAGTGCATTCAAAATAGCATTGTAATAGTCTTCCAATATTTATATATAGTAGCATCACCTCTTTTTGAGGGATTTTGTCCATTGGAGGCTTGTTCTTTCTTGTTTTACATCTTATGGCCCATTTATTATGCATATTTTGCTGTCGTTATAACATATGAAAGGTCTCCATATTGGCCTCTTTCTTTTAAATGATGTTTTACACTATTGTTCCAACATTTTGCACTATATTACTGCTTTTCCCATTTGGGAATATTATAGTGGTATCAAAGCATAATCTTGGCACAACATATGCATCTTGAAAGCCAATATGTCATCTGAATAAGGAGAACCTCTTACTGATAGAGATAAGAGGTATCAAAGAATAATACACCAGAATTTTTATTATACAAATGACAAAGAAGACAAGATTAAAACCCCTTTATTTGGAGGAGAAGATGAAAAGAAGGAGTTTCCCAAGATACTTCTTAGAGCCATGGAAGACATTGCTAGAGAAATCAAGGAGATGAGGATGGATAGATACAAGGAACCCCCTAAAGGATTTCATCATGGTGAAGGCTCTGACATTTCTCATCACTGGAGTGATCATTCAGTGCAGCAACAACAAGTTTCCCAACGCTCTACAATGCCTACATTCTTGGCTGTGGGAAATGAAGGGTTTCAAGAGAAAGAATCCCTTGAATACTATTTTATGGAGTATGAATCTAAAAATAAGAGATTCAAGGACCACTTGATTTTTCAATAATTTTGTCCAACCAAAGACAATAGGAGACCTAGACATCACAATAGAAGTGGTGGATTCATTCATAATCATGATCTACACTGCACTATGGGAAGATTATTTTTACCCAAATTTGATGGGTCATCTAAATGTATTTCCAAATCATGGGTAGAGAAGCATGACATCGACTTCCAGTTGAAAAAAGTTCCAGAAATGGAGGCCTTTAAGATAAAAGTGCTTCACCTTGAGGGTGAAGCACATGATTGGTGGTTCCATGGCTTGTCTACATTGGGTCATGCCAATGTGACTACATATTCAGATTTTACAAGGAGGTTGGTGGAGAGGTTTGATATAAGAGATCCTAAAACACCATTCATGAGGCTTGAAAAGTTAAAACAATCGGGTAATCCAAAAACTTACATTTCTGAATTTTTAAGACTTTCTGTTATGGTTCTTGATTTATCTGAAGCAAGAAGGGTCTATATGTTCATTGATGGGTTAGATGAACCTCTTCATGGGTTGGTTAAGTCTACCAATCCCAATACCCTTCAAGATGCCATTGAAAGGGCTAGAGATCTTTAAGATTCCTTGTCAAATGCAAAGGAAACTTTTCATCACAAGCCCTCTTTTCCATCAAAGGGAAAATATGAGAAGGATCCTCTTTCAAAGTAGAGCCAAAATAAAAAACCTCTTGATGATGATGTCCAAAGAGATTTCAGGAGGAGGAAGATTTGCTTCACATGCCAATAATCTTGGGCACTTGGACATAGATGTGTAGAAGAAAAGGCACACTACATAGAGGTCTTCTCAGATGATGAGGAGGAAAAAGAAGATGAACCAAGAAGAGGTCACAGCACTGACACAACAGGAGATGAACCAACACCATCAGGAGATGGCAATGGGGAATTTGATCCAATTGGAGGGCCTCGTGCATCATTGAGAGGAGTACCTAAGTACTTGACCTTGAGGGTTCGAGGTTCCATCTTAGATCAGAGGGTTTATGTTTTGGTTGATACTGGAGCTACCCACAATTTTATTGATTCCCAACCAGTGCAAAGGAGGGCAATACCCACTGATAATTTTGAGAGATTCTTTGTTTTGGTACCAGGAGATAGAACTATGCAATGCATGTAGTATGTTCCATCCTTATCAGTCACCATGGGGACATATACATTTACTGATCACTTCTTTGTGGTTGACATACCTGACACCAATGTGATATTGGGTGTGCAGTGATTGATTACTTTGGGGAAAGTCACCATAGATTGGGATACCTTGCAGATGGAATGGGTGGATAGAAAGAGTTGAAAAACTCAAATGATTAAATGAATTCACACATATCCCTCACATACAACTTCTGCATAGAAATCAGAGATGGATTTGCGTAGTGGAAGCAAGGACCTATCAATCCCATCTATTATGATTATGGGATTGCTTCATGGGACATTATTATTTTCTGGAAAACCACCAGGGAGGTCATCTAATCCAGATTTGGTGAGAGATGAATCACAACAAGATGTTACAAGCATAGGTCTAGGAGGGATGGGAGAATTATAAGGCTAAGATACAACACTGAGAGTCTTGGGTAGACTCAAGGAGGAGGGAGACATTCTCCCAATGTAATATTCCTAATTAGCCCAAGCTAATAGGAATATTCAATTTTGTTTTTCCTTTTTGTTTTCATGAATAAAATTGTAAAGGAGAATCAATTAAACTCCTAAATCAGTAAAATAAATCAATGCCCATGTGAACAAGGCTAAATCTGGGCTGCCTTAATAAAACTTTGTTATGTGTGAAAGGGATTGTGACAATTGACTCAGTCAACAGGGCCAAATCCACAGCGCTATCCAGATGCATTGTACCTCCTAGATGCACAGCGCAGATCTATTTGGAGGCCACACATGTGAAAGGAGCTAAACATTTGAGATGGTTTAGGGTTTTTCAAGGCTTTTATCCTATAAAAGAAAGAGGAGAGCAACATAATAAGGTTGTTGAACCTATTGTTTTGGAAGAACATGTCTGTTTAGACATTTCTCATTCTCTTGGCTATTTAGTAGAGAATAGTGTTGTTTAGCACTGGGTGTTCCTGATCGGGAATCCCACCTCTTTCCTTGAGAGGCCTCTTGGAAGAGTCTTGCATTTCTTGTCCACTATTAGGCATTTTTTCAAGCTTCTACTTCCAACTACAACACAGATCCTGTTGAGGGTTTGGTTTTCCTTGTAAGCTGTAGCAAGTGGAGGCTAGATCTGTTCAGATGTAAGCCATTCTAGTGCCTCTTTTCAGTGGGAAAGCCTTCTATCCCCCTGGTAAGAGTTTATTGGATCATCAGAGCTTCAAATCCATACCTTGGCATCAGGCCAAGTTTTTCATCAAGTCTACAATGTATTTTTTCTTCCAGGACTGCATTATCTGCAAGAGGAAAGTTGCACGGAGTTTTGGCAAACTTAGAGGAGTGATCTCAGTGATGGGAATCTGCCCTTCACTATGGTGATCCATGGATTTCTGTTCTTATCCGTGTCATATTCATATCTGATCTAAATAATCTTGTATAAGCTTCATGAATTCTACAAAAATCTGTATATTTGTTGCATGAGATCTCAGATCTACTCCATATGCTTCATGTTTTGTTGAGAACCCCAAGGGGTATGTAAAATAGAGATAGTCTAGTATACAAATCTAATATAGATATAATATTTTGTACACAGATATGTTCTAGATCTAATTTTTAACCTACATTTGTTATATGCTCAATAAAATAATTCTTTCAAGGCTTTTGCAGTGAAATACATTGTTGCAACACCTCTTTTAGAGGGTTTTCTTCATAAAAGTCTTCCATATTTCTCTTGTACACTGAATGGGCCACATTGTAAATATGATTTAATGTTGTATAAGATATTTTTGAGCTACCATATTGGTCTTCTACTATTTTTTATTAAAATTGCATTATTTTCTGGGCAGTGTTACTTTATGTTGCTATAGTCCCTTCTTTGGGAAATTTCTAAGTTGTACTAGGTGTGGGAGACATGTTTAACCCACCTAGAAGGATTTTTTTTTTTAATCCCTCTTGGATTCAGGTCTTAGATTGTTATATTTAAGGGATCCAAGGGTTCGTTTCCAATATTGTAGCAGCCATTTCTAAAAAATGTGTTTTTCAGACATGCCTTGCTAGCAGTCCCAATTTGGGGATATTACAGTGGTATCAGAGCATCTATCTTAAAACAACCCGTGATTTGATTATTGAAGAACCAATATGTATTTTTATGGGAATAAAATACTAATGGAGAAGTTTGGTTACACTGAAGACATAGAAGAAAGGGAAAGATTCCTTTTACTGGAAGATTGCAGAGAGAAGAGTTCTCTAAAAATCTTTCTCAAGCTATGTATGAACTAAAAGAAGAAATCCAGGGAATGAAGAGGGAAAAACATGCAGATCCCTTAGGAGGGATCTTACATCAAGAAAGCCCCAGTACTTCTTATTATGTGTGTGAGAATTCAGCCACACAACCTGATCTGCAACATTGGAGCATGCCTACTTTCTTGTCAAAGAAACAAAGAAAAGGAGGAACACCAAAGGAGGAATCTCTTGGTGATTATCTCCAAGAATATGAGTCTCTATCGGAGAGATTCAAAGATAATCTCAGTTTCCCAGAGTTCAGTCAACTCAAAGAAGCAAGATACAACACCTACAATAGAAAAAGAGGGTGCCTTTTGTTGAGCTCCAAAGATGTCCTTTTCTTTCACCACATTTCACTTCATTTCCTTTGTTCCTTATCAATTACAGGCTTAAATGATCAATAGGATTAATTAAAGCTTCTTTAATAATGTATATAATGACTAACTTGCTACACTTTCATGGTTTTGTTGTTATAGTAATTTTTGACTAGACTTAGCTACAGAAAGCAGCCATTCTGTAGCTAGTTGCCGATTCCGCAGCTATCTTCATGCTTTCACAGGTTCCAGGTGTCACCTCAAGGAAAAATGCATATGGGTAAATTCCAAACTTCATCCACATCTTTCCTTGCTCCCTACGAAGTCTGATCAGAATTCTACAGGTGGTTATGCACGTGGGAAACCAAAACTAGGAGATAGACTTCTAATAGGACAAGGACTGTACAGATGTCCTTAATCATAGTACGAGACCACCACCAGAGTTATAGTTTGATTTTAGTTGGGAAAGACATTTATTCCTATTTTATCTCAAGGGAATTTATGTAATTTTCTTATAAGAATGACTCGGGAGACAGAGAAAAAACTAGCTAGATTTTGTTTTGTTGCTAGATCTCAGAAGACCGTAATACTCTGTTTGAAAGTATTTTCCCTTTTAATGAAAGAAGCATCACTTTATTGCAAGATATGAGGCAATCTTAAGGATATTTGTATGCTAATCCGGTGGTAGAGGGCCCCTACTGCCCGAGAAGCTTTTGTTCATATGGTTTAGATAAGTAACTTTAGCCTTTTTTTTCATTCCTAGGTTAAGCAATTTTTTGAACTTTGTGTTTTTATACTCACTTGCAGTGAATGCTATAGCTAGTCTTATTCTTACGAATTATTCCAAAAAATTACTAACATTGAACGAGATATGACTGTAGTATTTTAGGAATTAGTTGCATTTTTTCGGAACTTTATGTTTTATGTTATTTACAATACAGCCAGACTTGTTCTTACAAACTGTTCCAAAATATCACTCATATTGAACGAGATAGGGCTGTATAATTTTAGAGATTAGTTGCATTTTAGCTCAGTTGTAATAATCTGAAGGTTAATGGCATTCTAGTTTGATTTTGTTTAATGTATTTCAAGCTTGATTAGTTTCATTCTAGTTCAGTTGTGGTCACTATGTTTCAAGTTTGATTGATTGAATTCTTGTTCAGTTTTTCTTAATGTATTTCAAGTTTCATTAGTTAGTTGCATGATGGTTCTGTTCTATTAGACTAAGGCCTTCATTATTTACAAAACAACTCTTGTTATTAATCTCTTCCAACATATCACCATACGGACATGATTAGTGATATCAGTTCAAGGCCTTGACTGTTATGCAATCTCTTACAATTGTGCAAATAGACTTTTTCCCAAAACTATTCCAAAAGACTTCTAATTTCTGAATAAGGCTTAGTAGTGACAATTTAAGTTGCAGAATGGAATAATTTCAGTATCATAGGTTAATTTAAGGTAGAATTCCTCATTGTGTTGCAGACTATCTTTTCCAAACGTATTCCAACAGATTTCTAGCCATGGATAAGATCTTCCCTGTGACATTGTAGGTTTTTGTTTACTTAGAACCTCACTGCATTCAACTCATCCTTTTCTCAAGCTATTCCAACATATTCCTAATGAATGAATTGGATTGAGTTTATGTTATGAGTTATTGAATTCATGTTATGAGTTATTGTCAAGTTTTTAATTTCTGAATGCCACACATAATTTAGAATAGGTTTTGTTTTGTTTTTAGTGTGACCAACAACTGTTCTTTATCAACATTTAGTTATTTTCCTTATTAACATAAAACCACAAAACCAAAAACATCATAAAAACACTAAACACAACGTAGTGAGAAACAGATACCTAGGCACATATAGTGCACCTCACTTCAACAGTTTACTAGCCCTGGTTGACAATTTATGACCTCAATTTAGGAACACTAAGTTGAGCAGACACCTTTAGCACACTTTAGGTAGATTCTATCTACCTAATTTTTATGGATCACCTAAGGACTCAACCAAGTCTTGGGTAAGGAAGCTTGACACATACTTTCAGCTACATCAAGTTTAATAAGAAGAAGCCTTGAGAGTAGCAGCACTGCATCTGCAAGGAAAGGCTTATGCCTGGTGGCTGTTTGAGTCCTCTTCCTTGAAGGGGATAAATATATCTTCTTATGAAAATTTCACTAGGGTACTAGTGAAAATATTTGATGTGAGACATTTTGAGACTTCTTGGGAAAGGAAAATCAATCCCAATAAATTTGAATCTTTGCATAAGTTGGAAGGATCCATAAAGACAACTCCATTCCTGAACATTGTTGAAAGGGCTGATGATCTTCTGCATGATTTTCGAAAGGCAAAAGGCCCACTTCATCTAGAACTCTCTTCTGAAAGAGAATACATGAGGGTTCCTTCTTCAGTAAGAGATCAAAAAAAGGGATCTCTTAATGATGAATCATTCTCCATTAATGAGGAGATGTAATATTCCAAAATTTTCCTACAATAAGTTGGAATATTAATTATTGTTGATTTCACCTAGGAGGAGAATAAATGGGTAAGGAGGCCCATGCATAATGAAAATCTCAATAAAACCCCTCATAGTATGAAAGTGGACGATCATTGGAGCTGTTTTTCACACCCTCATGTGTGAACAGGGTCATTTCCAAGTGGACAAGGTCAAGTTTGACCAAGTTAACAACGATGGGATAAGAGGTGGAGAACACTTAGAGAAACAACGCAGTATGAATGGGAAGAGGGTTATTTTGTGGAGGAAACCCTAAAAGGAGTGGGACCCATGGAGAGGGGGCCTTCACTTGTTTAAAAGGAGGGCAAGGCAGCCATTGTTTCTCATGTTATGTATTATTCATTTCATGGTCTATTCAGAATTTGTGCAATCTCCAGTTGTTTAGCTAATTTGCAGTGTTGTTTAGCACGAGGGATTCATGTTTAGGATTTCCTCTCCTTCTTGAGAGGCCTCTTGAGGGATTGTGCTGATTTTCCTCACATCCAGGCTTGAGGCCAAGCATCCTCCTCCAAGACAACGTTATTTCTGCAGTAGAATAATGTTGTATTGTTGGGTGTTGCAGTGAGGGTTCACAACACCACTTCCATCAGCTATTTTTCATAGGAGGAGTCTCTCTTTCCTTTGAGAGATTAGTTTGGAGGTATTTGGAGCTGATTGCAGATCTTGGAATTGGGCCAACTCATTCCCTTGCCCCTACAACGTAGTTTCATCTAGTGACTACGTTATTTATAGTGAGCATTTGCAGTGGGGCTTTGCAGATATGTTTGGAGGGTGAGATCTTAGGTGAAAGGATCATCCTTTCATTCTAGAGATCCATTGGAGGAGGTATTTTCATCAAATGTAGCATCTTCAGCCTTCTCCACTTATTTATAATTCTTGAGTTGCTGCTGCTACCCAGCAACTCCGACATTTTGCAGATTTTGTATATTACAACCAACCCTTCTAGAATTGACTTGAGGTAGTCTTTGGGAACTGAGATCTTCACTCCCAATGTTGTATGGTCTATATATTTGTATATATATGTATTTTACATATGTATCATGCAGTATCTCTTATAAAACTACACATTCATAGCTTGGGTACACATGTGTAGCAGTGTTTTATCATGATTTATGTACTTGTTTCTTGAGGCTGAGCATTGCCTATCTTGAGTAACCTTTTCCCTCAAGATCTTGTATTCATTTGTTGCTGCTATTATTTAATAATATGGCTATGGATCTTTCTCACATTTCTATGAGTCGAGTGTCACTGCTACTCCATTATTGTGTTTGCATATTGCTGGGTCTCTAACTATAGAATATCTTGAGATATTCTCATTGTTGTAGCATTTCCCTAATTTGGGATATTACAGTGGTATCAAAGCATAATCTTGGCTCAGCCTGTGGATCTCAGCAATTATGCTATTAAGGAGAGAGAATATGAAGACTCCATTATGTGGAGAGAAAAAGGAAGATAAGCTCACAAATATCTTTCCAAGATCTGTACAGAGCATTCATGAAGAATTCAAGAAGATAAGGAGGGAGATATGTATAGGATCTCCAAGAGGGTTTGAAACTGAGTCAAACTCTAGATTTTCCTATAGGGAGTGTGAGCATGTAGCCACACCCTATGATTTACAATGCAGTCACATGGCCAGTTCTGCCATAAGAGAAAAAGAAGAAGGAGGAATGCCTGAGAGGGGAACTCTTAGTGGGTTCTTGCATGATTATGAATCTCAAGCTTAGAAGTTTAGAGCTCATGTCACTTTCCAGGAGTTTTGCAAGGTCAAGGTGAGGAGGAACAAGCAACATAATATGGATAGATTTCTTCTATCAATATTTTATGGTTCCCCTACTTGTTCAACCAGGGCTTGGGTAGAAGAGCTAGACACCTTTCTGCAGCAGCATCAGATTCCCGAAGATGAAGCCATCAGAGTAGCAGCACTGCACTTTGGAGGTAAGGTCTATACATGGTGGTTATTTGAGTCCTTTACTTTAAAGAATGCAAATACTTCTTCCTATGCAAGGTTCATTAAAACCTTGATGGAAAGATTTGTTAGGAAGAATTCTGAAACACATGTGGAGGAAACAAACACATCTAAACAAAAAAAAACCCTTGCATGTGATGGATAAAACCATAGACTCAGAATCACTTCAAAGAACCATAAAGGAGGCTGATATCTTGCATGATAATTTTTTGGAGGCAAGACCTCCATCTTGTATTTTGGCACAAGGAGGCAAAGAGATCCCTTTCCCAAAAGAGGATCTAATCATTGGAGGGTTGCCCACTCATGTTGAGGAGGCTAAGGGCAACAACGTTGTCATTTATAGAGTTGATCTAGCACCTCATGCAGAGGGAGGAGGAGCTCTTGCTCCAACTAGTGGGATTCCTGGATCTTTGCAAGGAATTCCCCAGGATCTCATACATGGAGGTCAAAGCATAATTGGTGAGTAGCATGATTGTGCATTATTGTAGCTGGAAGAAGGAGGAACAAAGGAAGAGCAACATAATGTGATGAGAGGCACACACCCTTCTCTATTTCAAAGAGCTAGTGAAAAGAGGAGGTAGACTGTATTACGCTGCGAGAGCAAGGGCAAGGTTGCCCAACCATATGTGCAGTCCACTCTTGATATTGATGTCTCACTACATAGAGGAATTCTGCCAAGAAGGCCACCAGATCTATCATTGATGAAAGACATCTTATCTTTGGATTTACCGCTCCTGGATTTTGGAGAGGTGAAGAGTTTAGAGGAGAACTTTGGCATGGGGGATGTCAAAGTAGCAGGTAGTAGCATGAGGGTGGCTTCACATGCCATATCACCAGCGCTATCTCTTAGGAGGACTGATCCTTACTGGAGATATCAGCTCTTAGTAGAGTACTCCAAGGATCTTGGTGCATGCATGGTTCTCGATGACTCGGATGGAGATGATGAGTGTATGGTGGATGATATGGTCATATATTCACATGGCAGAGTCTTCTTGACTAGAGATTCTAGTCTCAAGGAGAAGCTGCTGCATGCCACACATGAGGACTTCTTTTCCATGCATTTTGATGCATATCTTACCTTGGCAGAGGAGTTCATTTGGGAGGGCATTTAGCAAGACATATTTCAGCATATGGAGAGATGCAGATCTCGGATGATGATGGAGAGGATGTCACAGCCACCTTCTTACTCATTGGGAGTAAGGGATCATTTTCAGTTGAGCCATTTCAGCTCAAGTCTTCGAGTACATAATGGAGAATGTACAATTCTACCTTATGTTTTGTACTTCTTGTCTTTTTATGAGAAGCATATTGTACCAAGGAGGATTATTCCTTCTTGAATATTCTATAATGATGTACTTGAAGCCATTTGTATCATTGACATTGGATATCTCATTGGTGGTTTGTGGGGGAAGCCACATGATTTTTGGTGTGCACCATTGGCACCATTTTGTACTCTCATGTTTATATCCTGTAAAAAGATTGTGGCAAAAAACAAGTGGCTGGAAAAGAACTTGTTTTTGTTTCATTTGATGCAGGCAAGGAATGCACTGCGCTAGTTCCTTGTATGGGACCTTGATCCACTTTCCGGTTGTCATGTGACAACTTTTTTCTATTGGTTTTTGCTTCCATGTATTCTAGTATCTCTATGTTCATGGTAAGCTTTGATTGGAGAGTGGGCTTGAGACTGAAGATGCCCATTGGGAGCATGATTCTCCCTACTATACATGTTGTACATTTCAGGAGGAACCATGGGCCAACCATGAATTCCACACTACATTTCTTTTCTTCTTGTGGGAGGGACCACTTGAAGAACTTGAGGAGGCACTCCATGGATCATGAGAAAATGGAGTTAGCACAGAAAACTCTTTTACCTTTGAGGATGACGGGAGACTCATCTATGAGCCACTCCATTTATATGAGCAAAACATATGGTAAGAGTATTGTTGACTTGCATAGTGATTTGTCTATATATATGCATCTCTTAACCATATATGTGCATGGATTTTCTCAAAGGAGGGATATTCTTCCTTCTAGGTTTGGTGGTCTACATAAGGCCATTATGGATGATCACTCCCTAAGTGGATATGGGGAGAAGATTTCTCATGGATAATATACTCACATTCCACATTACATCATTCACTTTCTCCAGATTTGTGAAGAGATTGGGGCAGCAAGAAAATGGTGGGGAGGCCACCCATCATTTTATTTTCTATGGAAGTGGAGAGTCAAACTGCGTTGGCTAAATTTGAGGGACCATTGTCCTTCTCCTTTACTTCAAATGGCATCCAGCTTGATTCTCCTTATGGTTCCCTTGATTGATATTGCTAGAGATTTTCTTGGGAGCATGATTGGAGGAGAGACACATTGGGTGAATGTGTCCTTGGAGGGAGAAAACTCCCACACTCTTTATACTACATGTTTTAAAAGGAGCATGGGATATGGTATGGCCACTACAGCAGCACCTTTTTTTCCTTATGAGGTGATCCATATGAGGAATGTGATACCATATGATGATGACCTCCAACTCATCACATAAGAGATGATTTGGGCCAACATGTTTCATAATGTTGGAGGAGAGATCCTTAGAGGATTAATATCCATCTTGCCATTTGAGGGCAATATCATTGTAGCCCAGGATCAAAATACACTCTACACTTATTCTAAGTGGAGAGGAGGACAGCGTGGGGTAGGCTATTTTGTCTACTAATATCATATTTTCAACCCACCTACATTGCCGGAGCCAGAGGTGGAAGATGACTTTCAAGAGTTGCCATGTTGGGAGGTAACTCATTTTGCATGGATGATTGCTTGTGGGATGGATGATCCACATGAGGAAGATTTTACTCAACACATCATATAATCCATGCCTTGGGAGGAGGATTTATAGTCCTAGCCTTGTAGTTGCTTGAGGACAAGCAACATTTGGGAGGGGAGGACTGTAATACTCCAAAATTTTCCTACAATAAGTTGGAATATTAATTATTGATGATTTCACCTAGGAGGAGAATAAATGGGTAAGGAGGCCCATGCATAATGAAAATATAAATAAAATCCCTCATATTATGAAAGGGGATCATCATTGGAGATATTTTTCACACCCTCATGTGTGAACAAGGTCATTTGCAAGTGGACAAGGTCAAGTTTGACCAAGTCAACAGCGCTAGGATAAGAGGTGGAGAACACTTAAAGAAACAACGTAGAATGAATGGGAAGAGGGTTATTTGGTGGAGGAAACCCTAAAAGGAGTGGGACCCATGGAAAGGAGCCTTCACTTGTTTAAAATGAGGGAAAGGCAGCCATTGTTTCTCATGTTATGTATTATTCATTTCATGGTCTATTCAGACTTTGTGCAATCTCCAGCTGTTTAGCTTAATTACAGTGCTGCTTAGCACGAGGGATTCCTATTTAGGATTTCCTCTCCTTCTTGAGAGGCCTCTTGAGGGATTGCATTGATTTTCCTCACATCCAGGCTTGAGGCCAAGAATCCTCCTTCAAGATAGCATTATTTCTGTAACAGAATAATGTTGTGTTGCTGGGTGTTGCAGTGAGGGTTCACAACACCACTTCCATCAGCTATTTTTCAGAGGAGGAGTCTCTCTTTCCTTTGAGAGATTAGTTTGGAGGTATTTGGAGCTGATTTCATATCTTGGCATTGGGCCAAATCATTCCCTTTCCCCTACAACGCAGTTCCATCCAGTGAATGCATTATTTATAGTAAGAATTTGCAATGGGGCTTTGCAGATATGTTTGGAGGGTGAGATCTTAGGTGAAAGGATCAACCTTTCATTCTAGAGATCCATTGGAGGAGGTATTTTCATCGGATGCAGAATCTTTAGCATTCTCCACTTATTTCTAGTTTTTGATTTGCTGCTACTACCCAACAACTTTGGAATTTTGAAGATTTTGTATATTACAGCCAATCCTTCCAGGGTTGACTTGAGGTAGTCTTTGGGAGCTGAGATCTTCACTCCAAATGTTGTATGGGCCATATATTTGTATATCTATGTATTTTACATATGTAGCATGTAGTTTCTCTTATAAAATTGCACAATCATAGCTTGGGTACACATGTGTAGCAGTGTTTTATCATGATTTATGTACTTGTTTCTTGAGGCTGAGCATTGCCTATCTTGAGTAACATTTTTCCTCAAGATATTGTATTCATTTGTTGCTCCTATTATTTAATAAGATGGATATGGATCTTTCTCACATTTCTATGAGTTGAGTGTCACTGCTACTCCATTATTTTGTTTGCATATTGATGGGTCTCCAACTATAGAATATCTTGAGATATTCTCATTGTTGTAGCATTTCCCTAATTTTGGATATTACAGGAGAAGGGAGATAAATAGTAGAGAAGATCCCCGAGTGTTGTGATAGCTGAAGGATATCTATTTTCCTTTAGAGATGGATATGAAGAAATGGCTTCCACTATAGGGGTTCTTGCATCTTGGCAAGGAGTTCCTAAGGATCTTCCATATGGAGGACATGAGCAGCATGTGTCTATGCTAAGAGAAAATGAGACAGAACAAAGGAGGGGTCACAAAGCTAATCCACTATTAGAAGAGAATGGAGCAAATTCTCTAATCAGAGGCACTCTTACACCACTAAGAGGGGTATCCAAATTTCATGAGACTTTCACACATAAAACAGAGTTGAAATTGCGTAGTGGAAGCAGGGACATGAGGATCTCATCTATCATGCATATGAGAATGGTCCCCGAAATATCTTTATCTAGTGGAAAACCACCTGGGAGGCCACCTGATTCAGATTTTGTGGGGAAGACCTCACAACTTGCTGCTCCAAACTTAGATCCAGGAGGGTTTGGAGCACTAGAAGACAAAGCTACAACACTGGGAGACTTGGGTAAGCTCAAGGAGGAGGGAAATATTTTTCCCCTACCATCATCACCCACTCTCCTTTCTGATCCTGCGTTGTGGGAGGAGAAGAATGGAAGGAACAACCTTCCAACACACATCTTTGGAATAGGAGATGTCAAGGGAAGGATCAGCAACATGACAGATACTTTTGTTGATGCATCATCAGCGTTGTCATTGTTGAGCAGTGTAGATCTATATTGGAAATCCCAACTGCTAGTGGATTATTCCAAAGATCTTCACACATGTATGATACTTGATGACCAGATGCATGAAGAGGGATACTTAGTTCAAGGAGAAGTCATCTATCATCATGGTAGAAAAATTTTTCCTAGAGCTTCTACGCTTAAGCATAATATACTACAAGGAGCATACAAAGAGTTCTGTTTCAGCCATTTGTATTCCATGAGGATCTACAACATCATCATGAGGAGCTTTGATTGGGAAGGCTTGAAAGAGGAACTATATCGGAATTTTCAAGAATGCATGAGCTATGTGGAGTTGGGGCAGCCATGGGACTCTATCCAAGAGTCATTTCAGCCATCTCTTCCTTCTTTGGAAAGAGGAGAAAGATCCTTGCACAACTCCATGTGTATGAAAGACCTTGTTGGTAAAGGATATGTTCATGTAAAGCAAGTTTTATTTTCTGATTTTACATGTTCTTTTAATATTTTTATGTATGCAATGACTCCTAAAATGGGAAATATATCATGTAAATCTCATGGAAATTGTTGGGCCACTAAAAATTCTGAATTTGGCCACTCCCTTAATGTGCAAAGGGAGATTTAATTTCATGATGGGTGCTTCCCAAAAGCACCAAACATATCTCTCACCTTAAGAAATAGTGAGATGACTTGGGAAAAAAGTAAGTGGTGGGAAAACCACTTGCCATATCTAGATCTGATGCAAGCAGGAGATGCTTTGCACTGGTTCCACATGTGGGACTATGATCCACCTCCATATGCAGAAATTTATGTTTGTATGTACATTGTTTTTATTCCATATATGGATGATGTACTTGTACTTTTCATAGGGATGTATGGTGGAAGGAGGGAAGGAATGCATGAGCCATATGGAATGGCTACTCCCCATGTACTTTATGTCTCATATTTCAGGGAGAACATTGGGCAAACCATGTTTGTTTCCTATGATCTATTGTCTTCTTATGAGATGAACTATTTGTATCTCATGAGAACCTTGGTGGAACAAGTCATTGAGGGTTGGTTTGGTGAACACTTGGCACAAGGAGGAATATCAACTCATGTTTGTGTCACCAATGGAGGAGGAGATGAGTTGCAGCACTCACCTTATCAGCTTCTTGAGGAAAAGCAACATTTTGGAGGGGAGGAATGTAATATTCCTAATTATCCCAAGCTAATAGGATTATTCAATTTTGTTTTTCCTTTTTGTTTTCATGAACAAAACTGTAAAGGAGAATCAATTAAACTCTTAAATTAGCAAAATAAATAAATTCCCATGTGAACAAGGCTAAATCTAGGCTGCCTGAATAAAACTCCCTTATGTGTGAAAGGGATTGTGACAATTGACTCAGTCAATAGGACCAAATCCACAACGCTGTCCAGATGCATTGTACCTCCTAGATGCATAGCACAGATCTAGTTGGAGGCCACACATGTGAAAGGAGCTAAACATTTGAGATGGTTTAGGGTTTTTCAACACTTTTATCCAATAAAAGAAAGAGGAGAACAACAGAAGAAGGTTGTTGAACCTATTGTTTTGTAAGAACACGTCTTTTTAGACATTTCTCATTCTCTTGGCTGTTTAGCAGAGAATAGTGATGTTTAGCACTGGGTGTTCCTGATCGGGAATCTCACCTCTTTCCTTGAGAGGCCTCTTGGAAGATTCTTGCATTTCTTGTCCACTATCAAGAATTTGGCCAAGCTTCTACTTCCAACTACAACATAGATCCTGTTGAGGGTTTGGTTGTCCTTGTAAGCTGTAACAAGTGGAGGCTAGATCTCTTCAAATGTAAGCCATTCCAGTGCCTTATTTTAGTGGGAAAGCTTTCTATCCCCCTCATAAGAGTGTATTGGATCATTAGAGCTTCAGATCCGTACCTTGGCATCAGGCCAAATTGTTCATCAAGTCTACAACGCATTTTGTCTTCCAGGACTGCGTTATCTGAAAGTGGAAAGTTGCAGGGAGTTTTGGAAGATTTAAAGGAGTGATATCTAGTGATGGGAATATTCCCTTCACAGTGGTGATCCATGGATTTCTATTCTTATCCATGTCATATTCAGATCTGATCTAAATAATCCTGTATAATCTTCAGGAATTCTGCATAAATTTGCAGATCTACTGCATGAGATCTTAGATCTACTCCATATGCTTCATGTTTTGCTGAAAACCACAAGGGGTATGTAAAATAGAGACAGTCTAGTGTACAGATCTGATATAGATCTAATATTTTGTACAGATATCTATTCTAGGTCTTATTTGTAACCTACAACTCCTATATGCTCAATAAAATAATGCTGTCAAGGCTTTTGCAGTGAAATACATTGTTGCAGAACCTCTTTTAGAGGGTTTTCTTCATAAAAGTCTTCCATATTTCTCTTGTACACTGAATGGGACACATTGTAAATCTGATTTACTGTTTTATAATATATTTTTGAGCTACCATATTGGTATTCTACTATTTTTCATTAAAACTACGTTATTTTCTGGGCAGTGTTACTTTGTGTTGCTGCAATCACTTCTTTGGGAAATTTCTAAGTTGTACTAGGTGTGGGAGACATGTTTAACCCACCTAGAAGGATTTTTTTTTTGAATCCCTATTGGATTTAGGTTTTATATTGTCATATCTAAGGGATCCAAGGGTTGGTTTCCAATCCTATAGCAGCCATTTCTGAAAAATGCATTTTTCATACATGCCTTGCTAGCAGTCCCGATTTGGGGATATTACACCCAACATCATCATTACCCACTCTCATTTCAGATTCTACGTTGTGGGAGGAGAAGCATGGGAGCAATAGTAACCTTCCAACATATACTTTTGGCATGGGAGATTTCAAGGAGGAGAGCAACCATATGACATATATTCTTTGTGATAGATCATTAACGCTGTCACTATGGAAGATTGATCCATATTGGAAATCCCAACTATTGGTGGATTATTCCAAGGATCTTTTCACATGCATGATACTTGATGAAAAAATACATGAAGAGGGTTATTCAGTCCAAGAAGAAGTCATCTATTATCATGGTGGGATCTTCTTATCTAGAGCCTCCAAGTTCCAGGAGAAGTTTCTACAAAGGGCTTATGAAGAGTTCTTTTTCAGCCATACTTATTCCATGAAGGCCTACAACATTATCATGGAGAGCTACACTTGAGAAGGCTTTGAAGAGGAAATATATCAGAATTTTCAAAGATGCATGAACCATGTGGAGTTGGAAGAGAGACATAACTCAATGAATGAGTTATCACAACCACCTCTTTCCTCTTTTGGAATGACAAGGGATCTATCTATGGACCACTCCATTTGTATGAACAAAATTTTGGGTAAAGAACATGCTTATGTACATAATGTTTCATTTGGTGATTATTTTCATTCCTTTACCATGTATATGCAGGCCATAGCTCAAACAAGGAGCATTATTCCATATAAGCTTCATGGCCAACTTTGGGCCATAAACATTTCTGAACATGGTCACTCCCTTGGAGGACATAGGGAGATATTGTACCATTGTCGGTGCACTCCAAAAGCACCAAAAATATCTCACACTTTCAGCCATAGTGAGAAGACTTTTGCAGCAATTAAGTGGTGGGGGAACCACCTACCATATCACTATCTAAGGCAGTCAGGATATTTACTGTGTCGGTTCCACATGTGGGACTATGACCCACCTCCATTTGTACAAATTTATGTTTGCATGTACTACTTAGTTTTGATCCCATACATTGATGATGTACTTATTATTTTTAAGGGAATGTTTGGAGGGAGGATGGGAGGAATTTATGTGCCCTATGGGAGAGAAATTCTCCATGTTCATTATGCTACATGTTTCAGGGAGAAAATTGGGCAAACCATGTTTGTTTGTCTCCTTGTGGGATGAATTATTTGCATCTCATAAGAACTTTGGAGGAGAAATTCATGGAGGGATGGATTGGTTGAAACTTAGCTTATGAGGGAATATTATCACATGTTGGTGTCACCAATGATGGAGGAGAAGAGTTGTAGCACTCACCTTGTCAGTTGCTTAAGGACAAGAAATATTTGGGAAGGGAGGACTGTAATATTCCCAATTAGCCATGAGCTAGTTGGAATATTATTATTTTTTTTTGCTGCTTTGTTTTATGAATAAGAGGAAAATGGAGGTCCATAATTCTCCTTAATAATTAATAAATAAATTCCAATGTGAAAGAGATAGATATTGACAGCTTAATTGAGCACCCTTTGGTGTGAAAAGGGGCTGGAACACCTTGATTGGGTCAACTTTGACCAAATCAACAGCGTTGTCATGGAGGAGTGGTCATCAATGAGAGACAACATAGTTTTAGATGGAGATGCTTTGCATGGAAGTAGTGCTATTATTGGATGGGGCTTAGGGTTTGCAAGCTCATATCTTATTTAAGGAAGAGGATGGCAGCCATATTTCATTATGTTGATGTATATGAATTTTCTGAATAAATGGTCTGTTTAGACATATATCTTTCTCTTGGTATTTAGTTGAGATTGAGTGTTCTTTAGCATTAGGTGTTCCTGATCGGGAATCCCACCTCTTCCATTGAGTATCTCTTGGAGGAGTCTTGTCCTAAATTTTCCATTATCAGGCTTAATGCCAAGCTTCAACTTTCATTTACAGCACAGATCCTATTGAGGATTAAGTTGTTTTACAGGTTGCAGCAATGGAGACTAGATCTGGGTCATTTCACTGCTTGTTTTCAATGGAGGAGGCTTCCTTTCCATTGGGAGGATAGAAGGAAGGCCCTTGTACATATTTTCAGATATTGGCATCATGCCAACTATTTATTTATTCCTACAGCGCAGTTTACTTCATGATATGCGTTATTTCTATAGGAGGAGTTGCAGGGTTGTTTGGCACACCATTTGGAGAGCTGATTTTCTAGTGAAAGGGATTTGCCTTTAATTTAGAGGATATATTGGAGGAGGCTATTTTATTGATCATATCATATCAGCCACACTTTACATATTTTTATTTTGTAGTGAATCTTCAGCCCTAGGGCCTAGATCCCCATCTTGTACATGGTGTTTTGTTGAAAACCCTTAATGGGTTCTTCAAAGGAAGTTTTATAGTGCTCAGATCTGTAGTAGATCTATATTTTGAGGCACATATCAGCCTTAATACGGTTATGTAATAATTTGATGTAGCATTGCATTCAAAACAACGTTGTAACGGTCTTCCAATCTTTATATAAAGTATCAACACCTCTTTTTGAGGGATTTTTTCCATTGGAGGCTTATTCTTTATTGTTGTACATATTATGGCCCATTTATTATGCATATTTTACTACTGTTATAACATATGAAAGGTATCCATATTGGCCTCTTTATTTTAAATGATGTTTTACACTATTGTTCCAACATTTTTCACTATATTCCTGCTTTTCGCATTTGGCAATATTACATCCTTTCAATTAGTATTATTATTAATATTTCAGAGCATTAGTTAATCATCAATTATTATCAATGTTTGTACAATGATAGCAGTAAACAAAAGGAACACAAATGCACAGTTTTTAAGGTGGAAACCTCCTCTGGGAAAAAAACCACCTAAATTATTGTCTAATAATTCTTTAATCTTCAACACCAATTGAAAAGAAAGCTTCAACTTCCTAGAATATAGAAAAGCATTCTTCTCCAACTCCCACTAGATGGGCACTCCAACGCCCGAGATTCTTTAGTAGTCAACTGAACGGATACCCCAACACCCAATGAACTACAACTCACCCTACCACCCTAAATTTTTCACAAGCTTGAACCTGTTGGTGACTTCATGCACCATCCTAGCACCACCCTACCACCCTATAGAAGAATAAAATAAGAATGGACTCCTGTACCAGGGAAAATGGTCCACTTTACAATGATATAGAATGATGTAGAAGAAGAATACACACTAGACCATAACCCCAACTATGACATAATCACCTAATGATGATCCTAAACCTCCTGGAACTGCCTCTTCAACTCTTGGTAGATAGACACTTATACAAATTTTACAATGACTCAGTACAATGATACATTTACCATGACTGTATGTAGTTGTGCCCACTTGAAGACTTCACGTGGTGAACTTCTTGTTGTTGTTCTACACCTTGATTTTTTCTCTTATCATGCTACCATTTCTCTGTGTTTATAACATTAGATCATGCATTGATTTTTATCTTGATGAATATATAATATTTGCAAAAATTCTTCAAGGAAATACCCATGACATGGTAATAGAAAAACTCACCTCGTCATGCAAAGCATATGTCAGTGATAAACAAAACAAAAAATTAGAATAAAAAGAAACCAATGCAATTAAGAGATGAACATGCATATACAGAAGATACTTACCTGGATCTTACCTCTGCTGCATCATTTTTACACACCTTGCTTTTCTTTGCTACCTTATAAAGTCTGGTCCTTTGTAGCCCTTGACAGCACATGATCTAGCTTTTTCTTGCCTTCTAGGAGCTCGATATTGAATCTGATGTATCTCTGTGATTTTAGTTCCAAAATATGTGATCTTTGGTCCTATAGTATCCCTTTGAGTATTATTTCCAATTCCAGACAATGTTATGCCCAATCTCTTGCAATGACCTAATTATGGACTAGTTCAGTAGAGTGAACTTGTACGGTGTGCCACGTGTCACTGTTTCCTCCTTAGTCTATGAAATTGATACATAGAATACTAAATTTCATGCACTATCTTCCACTTTTTACATAATTCCAATCCGCTTCTCAGAGATAGAGTTATGACGATTTTCCCAAGGTCACCTCTTTGAGATGAAATTAGGAAGCCTACAAAAACCATAACTTCCATAGATCATATCTCTGAAAATATAGCAAACCAAGTTCTAAAATTCAGATATGAAATTCATTAGAATTTCACCCAAGTGGATTTTTTGTTTCAACATCTGAAGCTTCACGGAAAAAAATTATAGTGAAAATTCCATAATGACCTTTTTTTAATAGCGAAATCCTTACATGAGGAGGACATGAGGGTCACAATTTATATAAATGCTTAGGTTGAGAGGGTCTTCAACAAGTGAATGTTGGAGGGATTTTAGGAGCTTAAAAAATTATTAACTATTGACAATTCAATGACCCCAAACAATTATTAGTGTCATGCCACAACCCCATGGGGTTTTAGCACACTAACTGGGGTTACTAACTTCAAACACGAATATCTCTCAAACCGTGAAGAATTACGTGGCATGTCATATATCAACGGAAACATATCTACAAGTAGAAACCATCCCAAATATCCTTAAATCAGAATAGAGTAATTTTTCAAGTCAAAATTCCCATGCAATATCGGGGTAGCCCCTGGTGCTGCTTGGGTTGACATCAATGACAATCGCTGATCAAGAATCTCCCCCTTTGGCATTGATGGCAACACAAGTACTCCCCTTGTGATCATGAAACCTCTTACTACAACATTATTTCCCCCTTTAACATCAATTTCAAAGGGTAACCCCCCTGACACACAACCATTCTGCGGACCTGTTACACACTTCCACTCCCCCTTTCTTTTCTAAATAAGGAAAATATAATGACAACTTGGGAGAATCCCAAGCTTCTGGTGAAGATATTCAAATGCTTCACAAGGTAAAGGTTTAGTGAATATGTCAATGATTTTTTATTTTGTACCAACATATTTCAAGTTTGATATTCTTTTCAGCGACTTGTTCTCTAACAAAATGATATTTGATCATAATGTGTTTTGTCTTTGAATGCATGATAGGATTCTTGGAGATGCTGATAGCACTAGTGTTATCATAGAATATGGGAATAGGCTCACTGAATTATACTTGAAGATTTTGTGAAGTTTGTTTCATCCAAGGGACTTGAGTACAAGTTCTTGCTGCAATGTATTCTGCTTCCACTATAGATAACGAGATTGACGTTTGCTTTTTTCTCAACAATGATATGAGAAAACCACCTAGATAGAATGTTTCTCCACTAGTACTCTTATGATAATCAATGCTTCCTACCAAATCTACATATGTAAAGGCTTGAATAATGAGATTGTTACCCTTGGGATACCACAAGCCATATTCTGCTATGCCCTTTATATATCTAAGAATTATTTTGATGGAAATAATATGTGATTATTTTGGTGCTGCTTGGAATCTTGCTACTTGTCCAAATGCTTGCATATCATCTATCCAAGAGGCTATTACATATAGAAGACTACCAATCATATATTTGTACAACCTCTGATCCACATCCTTAAATGAGCCATATATCCTCAATTTGCAACCTTTTACCATCAGAGTAAGCACATGTTTTCAATCTTCCATTTTGAATTTCTTGAGCATTTCCTTGATGTACCTGGCTTGACATATAAATATTCCTTTCTCTTGCTAAGATATTTGAAGACCTAAGAAGTATGTAAGCTCACCAAGTAAATACATCTCGAACTCACTTTGCATCTTTGTACCAAATTTCTTACTTAGTCAATCATCATTGCTACTAAAGATTATATCATCCACATATACCTCAACGATTGTTAAATTATCTTTATCTATTTGTACATAAATATTTCTATCTATAGCACCTTTATTGAACCATTTTTGACATAGATATCCATCAAGACGAGCATACCATGCTTTGGAAGTCTTCTTGAGACCATATAGAGCCTATTTAACCTGCAAACATTGTCTTCTTTTTCAGCTAGTAGAAAACCTTCAGGTTGTTCGATGTAAATTTCTTCTTCTAATTCGCCATTCAGAAATGTTGACTTAACATCCATTTGGTAGACTTGGATTTTTCTTGAACATGCATAGGCGAGAAACATCTGGATGGCTTCCATTCTAGAAACTAGTGCAAATGTTTCATCGAAATCAATTCCTCCCACTTCTGCATAGCCTTTGCAAACCAATCTTGCTTTATTTCTAGTAACCTATCCATATTCATTCAATTTGTTCTTGAACACCCATTTATTCCCAATGACATTTTTTTCTTTTTTTCGTGGAACTAATTTCCAGGTGTTATTATTCTCGATTTGATCCAATTATTCATTCATAGTTGCTACCCAATGTTCATTCTGGCTGACTTCCTCAAAACTACTAGGCTCAAAGGTTGCTAAAAAAGAAATGTGATCTTGTTGTGATGAAAGAAGTTGTCTACCTTCATTTATGTCACCAATGATTTGATTTGATCGATGGTTCTTTTGAATCCATTATTTTGTTCTCTTTGGAGGAGCTTCTTTTTGTTGTTCGTGTATATCTTGATGATCATTATTTACTTCTTCCTGGTTATCAGTTTCTTCTTGTTCTAAAATTTTCTCTGTGTCTTTTTCAGCCTCTGTCTCAAGTTTCAAAGATTCTAGATCCTCATCATTATTCATTAGGACACCATCTTCGTCAAATGTAACATTTATGCTCTCCACTATATGTTTTTGTCTTAAATTATAGCATTTATAGGCCTTTATTTTGCGTGAGTTACCAAGATACCTTCTTCAACACGTGATTCAAACTTACCCAACTTTTGATCTTCTCTTTTGATATAACATTTTCTTCTGAAGATTCTGAAATATTTTACATTAGCCGGTTTTCCTTTCCATAATTCATATGGGGTCTTTTTGCAATTATTTCTGAGAATACTTTGGTTGATAATGAAGATTGTCATATCAATTGCTTGAACCCATAAATTTTCATCCAATTTTGAGTCCTTCATCATTGTTCTACCCATTTCATGTACGGTTCTATTCTTTCTTTCAACAAATCCATTTTTCTAAGGTGTTCGTGCTGTTGAAAATTGTCCTTTTATTCCATTTTCGTCAAAGTATTGTTGAAATAATTTGGAAGTGAATTCTCCGCCATGATCTAATCTTAGGAACTTTATTTTCAAATCAATTTCATTTCTGACCAACTCCTTGTAGATATTAAATCGCTCAAATGCTTCATATTTTTTCTTTAGGAAACTGAGGGTTGTCATCTTGGTATAGTCATCTATCATTAACATGAAATATAATTCTCCATCTAAGCCTTTTGTTCTCAGAGGACCACATATATCACTATGTATCAATTCCAATGGATGTGATGCAAAGTGTTCTTTTTTTTTAAATTTGACCTTTTTCTTCTTGTCGTGTCGATAGGCCTCACATAGTGTGTTGGAAGGTTTTGAGATTTTCATCATTTCTTGTACTGCTTCCTTTTTGCATATCATGACAAGATTTTTTGGAACAGGGTATCCTAAAAGCTACGAAACTAGTCTGATTTTGTATAATTTTGATTATATTTAGTCTAGCACAGGGGTTTGGGGTGTGGAAATTCCCCAAAAGCATCGTAATGGGTTAAAGGGTAGATCTGGAATCCAGAAACCACAGTTTGTTGACCATAGGAAAGATTAGGCTAGATTGTTATAAATAGAGGAACATTTTTAATTGTAAGGCAGGAAGATGATGAGATCTTGATGCGAATTGCGTCTGTTTGGGTTTTTGGGAAGGGACTCCAGCTAGCTATGTGTGCGGAGATCCCAAGTCCTGCTGTGTGCGGACCCTACTGTTGTGTGCGCAGGTCAGGCTTGGGTATTGTAAGAGGGAATTGACAGATTGATGAATAAGAAAGGTTGTTTTGAGTCCTGAATCTATGTGCACTGTTTATGTGAATCTGTGGTAACTGTTGTGTTATGCGTAAGCTGCGATAATACTGTATAAGTGTTTTACTGCATCTGAATCTGTTTGTTATGTTTTATGCAATACTGCGCTACTATATTATAAATATATAATTTGTTGAGCATCGTAGCATAACTAACCTTGCGCACGCAGATTCGAAGAAGGCCTATAGATCTGAATCTGAAATAGGAGATCTGGTCATTATTAAGCTGGACACAGCTCTACTTGCCTTACCTATCCTTTCTCAGGGTGCAGAAACCTAGTTCCAGCACCCACCCATACTACTTCGGGTGAGACTTTTACCTATGCAAGTAGGTCACTGCCGAAAGGGCCAATAGTTTAGGGGTTTCTTGGCAAACCTTAACCTTTTAACCTGGGTCAGGACCCCTCGATCCAAAATATGGTTCCGTTGTCGCGACTGGGAGCATTTTGAGAAAGGGATCGGGTGATGACAAGAGAGTACTAGAAACCTGAAAGGAAGGAAATTGAAGAGTGGTTTGAAAAGCAGATTCAGGAATTTGCGATAAAAGAGAATCACATCATGAGGTTAATGGTGGAAAAGTGGAAAAATAGGTACATTCTTATAGAAATATACAAAATTTTCTTTGTGACACTTGCAATCGAGCTTCAGGAGTGGCTGGCTAGGCTTGTAGAATTCCAGAAGTGTTGGAAGAGTGAACGAGTCACTCAGTGGACTCCAGAGCTGATCCAGTAGCTGGAAAGGACTGATAATACCATCACTCACACGATGGATCACTAGGTGGGCAGTGTGCTAGGAGGGTTTTTGATAGAATTTTCCATTGATCAGTTCGTCTCCTACTCTGAGGCCGAGCAAAGATTATTTAAAGGGTTTTGGGGCAGGTTTTTGAAGACATTACCTTTGCTGATCAAGATAATACTGTGCAAGAAGACTATTCTGTGTAGTCATACTAAGTGAATGACCTCGAGTCCAGACGAGAGCGCGATGCACAGTGGTAAATACTATCAAACCAACCTTGAAGGGGGAATATCTGTCTATAACCCTCTACGAGGGACGGTTTCGCAAAGCCCCCCAGCTACAGCATCATCCAGGCTGCGCAAAGGTAAGAACTCGCCCATACCACTACCTCCGTCGGACAGTGATATGGCTGTGCACCTGAAAATACCTACCTTCAAGGGGGTAGGGGATGAGGATATGGACCAATTTTGGTTTGTTGCAGATTCCTTATGGACTGCACAAAATGTGATGAATGATACGGTGAAGAGGGCACAACATTCGAAGAAAGAGTGTTGGACTGTTATATGCGATACATATCTCAGAATGGGAATGCATCTATTCAAGATATTAAGGACGCTCTGAAGCAACAATTTTGAAATCCAAAATCTTACTCTCAGTTGGTAGTAGAAGTGAAAGACTTCAACCAAGGTGCATCTAAATCTATATGGGAGGCTGATTAGTGATTGAAGAGAGTAATCAGGGAAGGAGGATTTGAGCATGACGATAGACAACATACGGAATGGTTCATTGCTATGTTGTTGCCCCACCTGCATATGCCAAAGAGTCACCAAACCTTCGAGTCACAAGAAAAAGCTGTGGAAGTTGCTATGAAACTAGAAGCTGTGCCCAGAGAAGATACTTCGTTAGGAGTACAAAAAATTCAGGAGCAACTCGGAGCTATGCACATGGAAATTCAGAACTTGCGAAAGGAACGAGGAAAGGGGGCCAGCACAGATCTATGGTGCATACGATGTCGGGTATCTGGCCATACGAAGGATAAATTCCCTCTACAGAAATATTACATGCAGGCAGGAGGACCTAATCGGTCTGCTCGGGAGTCAGTGGGGAACCCATACTATTGTGTCCAGGCTCAAGTGGATCTATTTTGTGGTGCGATGAATGCCATGTAGCAGGGCTACATGATATGAACCATTTCCCCCAGCTACATGTGTCTATCCTAGAACTGAAGCAACAGTGGTGTAGGTTCTACTGGTCGGTAGGACACGATGAGCAGAACTGTCGAACTTATAATCTGATGATAGATCGAGGAAATTTTCATAGGGTACAGTCCGACCCTACGTCACCTAGATCCCCCGCGGGCTTTGGTGGATCTCCAGCAAGGGGCATGGGAGGTCAGGGAGGAAGCGCAGGTCAAGGATGTGGCCAACTAATCTGTTATAACTGCGAGGAAGTAGGACACTTTGCAAGGGACTGCCCAAACCCTACAAGGCAATCTTGCAAATATTGTAGGCAGCTGGACCATGTGATCAAAAATTTCCCAATATTAATAGCCAAGATGTAGGAGAAGCAACCCAACCCCACATAGAATGTACAAAGAGTTAAATCCGAGCTAAGGAACATAGACCCAAGTGTGAAAGTCATAACACACAATGGGATGGCCACCCAGGGACCAAAGGAAGAGGCTGGCAGGGATTCTCTGACCTGTCAAGAAGGATTGAAAATAAACAAGGGCCAAGAGACAATAGCTGTAGCTGACCAGGGCTTTGCTCAGAAATAAGCAGCTACTGCACAGGCACCAACACATCCCAAGACAGATGAAGGGGTTGGGCCCTTTCTACAGGCATTTATGAAGTTGCTACATAACCCGAAGGCTGTAGAGAACCTTCAGGAATTAATGAATAACTGTGCAGCATGGCTTGATCCGACCCTATGGACCAAGGATGTAAACAAACTATATAGGTATAAAAAACACACCGGAAGAGAGATGCGGCTGACTGCACAATTGGTGACTACGAGATGGATTAGGTTCTTTTGGACCTTGGATCAGATGCGAACGTGTTACCTGAAAAAACATGGCAACGAATGCGAGAACCTAAGTTGGAATGGTACACCATCCAGCTGCGCATGGAAACTCAACAGAAGATCATTCCTCTGGGAAGGCTGCCAAAAATCATGGTAGATATCGCAGGAGTAAAATTCTGAGTTGACTTTGAGGTAATAGAAATCGTAGAAGATGCGGACCCCTACCTTGTGCTCCTAGGACTGGATTGGGCTATCGATATGGGGGGTGTTATCAATCTCAAAAAGCGTAGTATTGCTTTTGAAAATAATGGCACACGAGTAATAGTACCGTTGGATCCTACGGAAGGCACACGGTATATAGAGCCAATGCGAGATGAGGAGGAAGTGGATGACATTTACAAGTTCACTACACAGGATGAAGATTGGATTAATCCCACAGCAGAAGGATTACTCTACTAGGAAAAGGATAGTGAATGCTTCTCTGACTCCGATGGGGAACTAGAGAATTAGCAAGGCCGGCTGCATGAGGTATCAGCGCTGCGATGAATTTTGGTCACGAGGAACTTCCGCTGCATCTCCTCCGAGGTAAGAGACCTGCCCTACTTTGGGGAGTCTAGTAACATTAAGGAATTTCTATGCACATTTGAAGTAGAAGTTCCCAAGGGATGCAGGCTAGGGGCCCTTAAGCTTGCCTTGCGTGGAACACCTGCATGCCGGTGGGATATGCATGGGAAGGTATTCCACAATTGGGATGAATGTCAGGATAAGATGATCCTATGATTTGAAGCTCCAGCTGGGAGACGGATCCAAAAGTTCCTTGGGTCAGAAGACCCTCGCAGATATTTGCTCGCATGGGAAACACAATGGTGCCACAAAAACCCAAATGAAGGGGTCCACTTTTTTATCCATGCTATAGGGCTGCATCCAGCTGCATGGTATTTAGATGCGAAGCTACATCAGTGCACTCATCATTGGGAAAAATTGCGAGATGAGTTTCTACAAACATTTAGGGTGTTAGATGGGCCAAGTATGCTCGACGCAGCTTTGCGAAACACTAATGCCTTGACTCAAGGTAGCCCAAGCCTTTGCATCATGTCCGAATCCAAGGGAACGTCGGTACCACACATGGTTGAATACTGCAACCTCAGCCCAATAGAAGGAAAGGATGGTCCCCGAACTATCCCAACCGCGGCGTTGGACGGGATGCGTGTGGTTGCCAAGTTGTTTAGGATGTACCTGAATCACATTACAACACACCCGACATCGAATATAATTCAGGTTGCACAAGAAGCATAGATGCTTCATCCAAGATCAATAGATCCGTGGGAAGGCCATTCGGTGCGAACGATGACAGTCAGAACACTGAACCCTAGTAAAAATGGAATATTACCATTATGGAAAACATGTGGCTATAAATTAATGTGGCAATTTATGGTGAGTTTTTATCATTTGCTTGATGGTAAGTTCCAAGTTAGATTCACTCTACGTTGGATAGTCCTAGGCTCTATAGGGTAGAAAGGGTAACTCCGATCAAGGCTCCATATTATATTTATAATCTGCCTATATTATTCTACTGCTTGATTGTCTGGACCTTTAGCATTTTATTCATACCCAATCAACCTAATTCTGCTGTCTGTGAGCCTCCAAATTCAGGATCCCTTCCTTACATTGCTATGGCAGCCCCTAACCCCAGGGACACATCAACACCTACCAGTCCAGAGCTTGCAGACATTATGTTACGAGGGTCTGGGGACATTGAGATTGATAAGCTCATTACCCTCTAGCTCCCTGAAGGGAAAATTGACTTCAAACCTTGCCCAGACTAGCGTCATAGCTATATGACGGAAGTTAACACCTTTCCCAACCCGGGTATGATCGTAGGCCCCAGCTGGATGGGTTCGGAAGGAGCCATACAAGAGGGTACGCAACTGCCGCAGATAACTATGAGAGTTGACACAATCGAATCGGAGCTAGTCCCTTGAATGATGGGACTGACTAACAAGGATACCACATCCCCTTGGGGTACGAAGTGGCACAAGAATACGCTACACCCTACCAGTAGTACTGAGCTAATGTTCATCGCACGACAGACCGAAGATGGCTCCCTTTCTATCTCGCAGATGGCACATCTCGAACCAGTGGTTCACCAGCTTGGCACAGGGGTCCCAAATGAGCTCACCATAGAAGGCTTGGTTGCAGAACTAAAGGCATCCTGCACCGAAATACAGACCCTCAGGACCCAATTGGCCCGCCAATTCACCGCATTATAGGCCCAAGCGTAGCATGCCACACCTCCGGAGGTACGAGCACAGCGTGCTGCGCTGATAACAGAAGATATGGACACCATTATGGGACAGCTTACTCTAGGTATTCAGTTGCTCGAGGAAGCCATGCAGCTCTGTACAGTGGTGCAGTTTAACACGTTTCTTCAGAACATCAAGAAGGACTTATAACATAAGGAAGCTGCTTTCGATCACATCGAAGCTACATTGCCCTCCCTCATCCCTACGCAGCGTTTAGCACTCTTGAAGACCAGCAACGCACTCCGAGACACGATTACGGATCTATGAAGATCAAAACATGCCATCGCAAAGTGATTGAAGCCATGTGGTGACGTCACCTTCCAGAAATCACAGGGTGCTCAAGACGCAATTGCGCGACTCAACCAAATATTAGAGCGGGTCACCACGGATACTGAAGGACCAACCTCCCATACGCTGGTAGACATCGCAAAGAGTGTTGTTGCCCAGAGCCAAGAAGTGTTACCTCCGCTAATCATTGCCATCAATACCTTACGTGCGCAGATAGACACTGCACCACCACAGTGACTCGGGACGATTCAAAAGATTGTGTTGGGGGACTGTTGGAATAGGGTCTCCTACAAGCTGCAAAACTAGTCCGATTTTGTATAATTTTGATTATATTTAGTCTAGCGCAGGGGTTTGGGGTGGGGCAAAGCCCCGAAAGCATTGTAATGGGTTAAAGGGTAGATGTGGAATCCGCAAACCACGGTTTTCAGACCATAGGAAATATTAGGCTAGATTGTTATAAATAGAGGAACACTTTGAATTGTAAGGCAGGAAGATAATGAGGTCTTGATGCGAATTGCGGCTTAATAGATCTGTTTCGGTTTTTGGGAAGGGACTCTGGTTGGCTGTGTTCACGGAGATCCCAAGTTCTGCTGTGTGCGGACCCTACTGCTGTGTGTGCAGGTCAGGCTTAGGTATTGTAAGAGGGAATTGACGGATTGATGAATAAGAAAGGTTGTTTTGAGTACTGAATCTATGTGCACTGATTATGTGAATATGTGGTAACTGCTGTGTTATGCGTAAGCTGCGATAATACTGTGTAAGTTTTTTACTGCATCTGGATCTATTTGTTATGTTTTATGCAATACTGCACTACTGTCTTATAAGTATATAATTTGTTGAGCACCGTAGCATAGTTGACCTTGCGCACGTAGATGCGAAGAAGGCCTATAAATCAGATTCTGAAATAGGAGATCTGGTCATTATTAAGCCTTATGCAGATCTTCTTGCCTTACCTATCCTTTCTTAGGGTGCGAAAACTTGGTTCCAGCACCCACCCATACTACTTCGAGTGATACTTTGACCTGCACAAGTAGGTCACTACAGAAAGGGGCAGTAGTATAGGGGTTTTTTGAACCTGGGTCAGGACCCCCAGAGCCAACAAAATTTTCAAATATTATTTGACCCATTCGTTTTTGCATAACCATCTTTCATCTTCTTTAGCTGGTAGACATGCTTTAGTTACTTCATCCAGAACATATATGTCGTTTGGAGCTCATCTTGCTATAGCCACAAATTTACCATACCTACCTTTCCTGATTTCACATTTTTGTGGAGTTGAATAACATTTTGCGTCCTTGATCACACATTTTTCCAACACTGAGCATATTTTGATTCATGTTTTCAACCAATAGAACATTCTTGGCTAGAAAATCTTTGCTTTCACGAGTGATGGTACCTGATCCTATAAAATTTAAAGATCCATCATTTCCAAAGGACATGGTTCCATCCTTCTTCTCTTTCAGAGATATATATTTCTTTCTATCTCTAGTCATATGCGTTGAGCAACCGTTATCAACCTACCACACATCTTTGTTGGTTTGAGCCTTGAGAGCAAGAGCAAAACTATTAGTCTTCTTCTTCTTCCATGTCCGTTCATTCTGTGGCTTCAAAGCTTCTTTTGGAGGATTTTAAAGTCTGCAGTCTCTGGCTATGTGTCCAATGTTTCTACATTTGTAACATTAAAAGTTATTTCTTAAATGTTCAAATATATTGATGTTTCGTTGAACCCTGGGAGGTTCATATTTGACATATCTCCTGGAATTGTATTGGTTCCTAGGGTGCGTGCGACATTCTAAAGTTTTATGACCAAATTTTCCACATGAATAACAATAGCCATGAAAAATATGTTGGTACTTGGATAGAAATCTTCGTCAGGGAATTTTTGTCCAAGGTTGTTCTTGTGAATCTTGTCCAATGAATTCTACATTCCTGTCAGATCTCATTGCTTAATTGTATTTTTTTGTAGAAGTTCCTTCTTCTTCTTCTTTGTAACCAAGGCCAATTCTTTCATTGTAAGATCATTGATTGTTGATGATTTCTTCCAATGCCCTTGAGCTATTGGCATAGTTTTGGAATTTTTTTCCCTTCTTCACTTCCGTATGGAGCAATACTACTTCGGTTTCTAATGCTTCCCTTTCTTGGTTTCTTTCTTCCAACTTATTTTGAAGTGACTCTTCAATACATTTGTGTTCTTCAACTTCAATTTTGAGACCTTGAACTTGTTCTTCAAGAGTATTGGAAGGGATCTTCTCAGCCTTGAGCTATTTTATAAGCCTGATTGCCTCCTTAGAAAATTATTATATGGTCAACACTTCTTCTTGTTTGTTTGATGCCTCTTTTTTATTTTTCTTGGCCATAAAAAATACACCCTCATTGATCCCTTATTCGTTGTCACTGTCTTCATCAGGTGATGGGCTATCTTATTTAGAGAGAAATTTCCTTTTGAATCCTTTCTTCTTGCCTTTCTTGTTGAATTTATTAAAGCATTTCTTTCCTTTTTAGTTTCCATCACTTCTGTTTGGACATTTTGCTGCAAAATTCCCAACCTCACGACAACCGAAACATATCAATGGAAGTTTACCTTTGAATTTTCCCTTAAATTTTTTTATTTTTCTTGTAAAGTAAGGATATTCTCCATTTGAAAGACCTTCTTCATCATCTTCCTTTTCTTCACACTTGCAAGTGCAAGTATTTTCCTTTGAATATTGTTTGTACTTATTGGTTTTCTTAGATGCAGCTAACACAGTTTCTAGATGCTACATACCCCCTTCTTCATCAAGTCCCATTTCATATTCTATAAGAACTCCATGTAATTTAGGCTTTGTTGAGTTTGTCCATATTTTCACTGTATTCTAAGACCAATAACTTTGGGTTGAATCTTCCTAGTAACATTCTAATAATATTTCTTATAATAGTCTTCTTGTCAACAGGCTCTCCCAATCCTTCCAGAGTGTTGGTTATTTCATCAAAATGTTGGTAGTATGCACCAATGTTGGCATCTTCTTTCATTCTGAGTGTGGCTCAAAATTTTCTCTGTAGATTTGAAGCTTTGCTTCTTTTACATTTGAGTTACCTGCATATATATTCTCAAGCTTGTCCCATACATTTTTGGTGGTTTTACAATCCAACACCTTATGATAATCAGATTCAATAAGCCCACTGATAATAATATTATTTTCTTTTGCATCATTTACCAAATTCTTCTTACCTTTTTCATCCGAGGTTGGTGTAAATCCATTTTGAACAGTGTCCCATAATTCATAACCTTACGCCAAGAGATAGACCTCCATTATTCCTTTCCAGAGTGCATAATTATTTTCATTGAATAGAGGTATGCCATTCTTGGTATGCTCCATGACCTCCTTCTAGTTGTTAAACTTATATTGAAGGAACTAAGCTCTGATACCAATTGTTGGAAATACTGAGAGTTGGGGTGAATTAGTATTCCTTTCAATTAGTATTATTATTAATATTTCAGAGCGTTAGTTAATATTCAATTATTATTAGTGTTTTTACAATGATAGCAGTAAACAAAAGGAACACAAATGCGCACAGTTTTTAAGGTGGAAACCCCCTCTGAGACAAATACCACCTGAATTTTTTTCTAATAATTCTTTAATATTCAACTCCAATTGAAAATAAATCTCCAAATTCCTAGAATATAGAAAAGAATTCCTCTCCAATTCCCACTGGATGGATGCTCTAACACCTGAGATTCTTCAGTAGTCAACTGAACGAATGCCCAAACACCCAATGAGTTAAAAATCACCCTAGCACCACTCTACCACCCTAAATTTTTCATAGGATTGAACCTATTGGTGACTTCATGCACTAGCCTATCACCACCCTACCACCCTATATAAGAATAAAAGAATAATGGACTCTCGTACCAAGGAAAATGGTCCACTTTACAATGATATAGAATGATGTGGAAGAAGAAGACACACTAGACCATAACCCCAACTATGACACAACCACCTAATGATGATCCTAGACCTATCGACATTGAATCTTCAACTCTTGGCAGGTATACACTTGTACAACTTTTACAATGATGCTTTTAAAATGACTAGGTACAATGATACCCTTACAATGACTGTATGCAGCGCTGCCCACTTGAAGACTTCATGTGGTGAACTTCTTGCTGTTGTTTTTCACTTTGATTTTTTCTCTTGTCATGCTACCCTTTCTCACTCTTTAGAACATTGGATCATGCATTGAGTGTTATCTTGATGAATATATAATACCTGCAAAAAGTCTTCAAGGAAATACCCATGACATGATAATAGCAAAACTTACCTCATCCTGCAGAGCATTTGTCAGTGTTAAACAAAAAAGACAAATTAGAATACAAAGAACCTAATGCAATCAAGAGATGAAAATGCATATACAAAAGATACTTACCTAGAGCTTACCTCTTCTACATCATTTTTATGCACCTTTATTTTCTTTGTTGCCCTAGAAAGTTTGGTCCTTTGCAGCCCTTGACAACACATCATCTAGCTTTTTCTTTCCTTCTAGGAGCTCGATATTGAATTTGATGTATCTATGTGATTTCAGAACCCCAATATGTGATCTTTAGTCTTGTAGTAGCCCTCTAAGTCTTATTTCCAATTCCATAGGTATGAAATGATTTTGATTTTTCAAGGAAAAGTTATGCCCAATCTCTCATAATGACCTAAGTATGGACTAATTCAGTAGAGAGAACTTGTATGGATTTCCACGTGCAACTGTTTCCTCCTTCGACTCAAAAATTGATACACAAAATACTAAAGTTTTTGCACTATCCACAACATTTTACAAAATTCCAATTTTATTCTCATAGAGAGAGTTATGATGATTTTACCAGGGTTACCTCTTTGAGATGAAATTTGGAATCTTGCAAAAACCATAACTTCCACAAATCATATCTTTGAAAATGTAGCAAACCAAGATCTAAAATTTGGATACGAGATTCATCAGGATTTCTCCCAAGTGGGTTTTTTTTTTCAGAATCTGAATCTTCCCAGAAAAAACTTTATAGCAAAAATTCCATGATGACCTGTTTTTAGTAGCGAAATCCTTACATGAGGAGGATATGAGGGTCACAATTTATATAAATGCTTAGGTTGAGAGGGTGTTCAATAAGTTAATGTTGGAAGGATTTTAAGAGCTTAAAAAATTATTAATTATTGACTATTCAGTGACCACAAAAAATGATTAGTGTCATCCTACAACCCCATGGGGTTTTAGCCCACTAACTGGGGTTACTAACTTCAAACACAAATATCTCTCAAACCGTGAAGAATTATGCGGCGTTCCATTTATCAATGGAAATATCTTGACTAGTAGAAACCATCCCAAATATCATTGACTCGTAATAGAGTAATTTTTCAAGTCAAAATTCCCATGAAAGATTGGGGTATCCCCTGGTGTTGCTTGGGTTGACATCAATGACAACCATCGATCAACACATGGCTCTAATGAGTGAGATTGTAGAAACTGAGCCATCCTCATTCGAGGAAGTAGTGCAGAAAACAATATGGGTTGATTCCATGGTATAGGAGTATGATTCCATTATCAGGAATAATGCTTAGGAAGTTGTCCCAAGACCAGAGGACAAGTCAGTTGTAGGATCCAGGTGGATCTACAAGGTGAAGTAAGAAACATATGGGAGTGTCGAGAAAAAAAATGCCAGATTTGTGGCCAAGGGGTTCTCTCGGGTGGAGGGATTTGATTACGAGGAGACAATTTCTCCAATATTAAGGTACTCTTCAATCACATATATTCTATCACTTTCAGCATAGATGGGATGGAAGATACATCATATGGATGTGAAGACATATTTCTTCAATGGAGTGATTGAGGAAGAGGTTTACATAGAGCGGCAGGAAGGATTTGAGACCTTCGATAGAGAGTCGGATGTGTGTGGACTCAAGCGAGAGATGTATGGATTGAAATAAGTACCTCATGCTTGGTACACCAGGATTGACAGTTGTTTCATTGAGTTGGGCTTCACCAAAAGTGAAGCAGATGAAAACCTTACCATATTTTTGTTGAAGGTCTATTATTGATTATAGTATTTTATGTCCATGACTTAATTCAAACAAGTGATGAGAAGCTGATAAAATCTTGCAAAGATAATTTGAGATAAAATACATGGGGCTCATGTATTATTTCGTTGGTTTGGAAATTTTTCAAGGAGATGGGGAACTGTTTGTCTCTCAAGGAAAGTATGCCAGCGAGATACATAAGAAGTTTCACATGTAGAGCAGTAAACCCATGGAAACTCCTCTAGTATGGAATTGGAAGAAGGAAGATGCTACTTTAGGGAAAGTGGTAGAAGCTACCATTTATAGGTAGCTTGTGGGTTCACTTATGTACATGGAGAACGCACGAACGAACATGTGTTATGCAGTTAACCAGCATAGTCATGCAATGATTAAGCCAACCAAACTCTATTGGAAGGCATCCAATTATCTGTTGAGATACCTCAGAGGTACCACTCAGTTTGGTCTTTGGTACAGACAGACAGAGGGAGTGAAGATGCCAGGATTCACAGATGAATATTGGGTGGGTAGTCCATCGGACAGGAAGAGAACATCAAGAGGAATCTTTAGTATTGGGTCAATAGAAGTTTCTTAGTAGAACAAGAAGCAAAGATCAGTTGCACTCAACTTAGAAAAATTAGAGTACATGGTTTCCATTCAAGCAACTCGTCAGGCTATCTTAATGAGGAAGATCCTTGTTGGGTTATTTCATCAGTAGATGGATCCTACAATGATTTATTGTGGCAGCCAAAGTTGTATCAAACTCTTTGTGAATGAATTTTTTCATGATAGGTCCAAGCATATCGACATATGGTACCACCATCTCAGAGATTGTGTGCAGAGGCGGATCATGTTGCTAGAGTACATTCCTAGAGAGAAACAGAATGCAGAAATCTAGAGTAAGGCATTGCCAAGAGGAAAATTTGAGTTTCGTAGAGGCCAAATCGAGGTATCTGATAATCCATTTCTTATTAAGAGGGAGAGTTGAAAATGGAACCAAGAAATATTCTACTTTAGTTTTCATTGAATTAGAAGAAAATTGTAATTCCACATCTCATGACAACTTGTATGGCTTAACTGAGTTAGTTTGACTTAGTTGGTTTAGATAATTCGAATTAAGGGTCTAACTTGATTCATGTAGAGTGGCTCCTTCTTTTTAGGAGCCCTGGTTTAGTTTATTTTGAGTTGTAATTAATTAATTCAGTTTAGTTGAGTTAAAGTTAGTTTAACTAGTTCCAACTGTTGGAGGAACTAGTGGGAGGTCAAGTAGTGGGGTGTGTACTCCATGATCAACTAGTTAATTGATAAACCAACCATAATAACTCATGCATGTGTGCTCTAAGAGTTACCCGATGTAGATTTGATTTCAATGCAGTGTACTATGAGTTGTATAATCATTCAAATTGTACAAGTGGTGCATGTAGTTATAGGAAGGCCTATGATGTATTGTGCAATTCCAATTGAGGATTTCCCTAATTAATAGGGGGATAATTCCCAAGGAAACAATGCAAGGAAACAGGGAATTGGGAAAGAATAAAATTGGTTAAATATTGGCCTATGCTTGTGTAGGAAATTGTGAGACATATAGAGATAGTGTAGAGGTTTCTCGGACATGAGAAAAGCATTGTAATCTTCTCATATTTTCTAACTAATGAAATATATATATACTGAGATTTTTAGCTATGGATTTCCCCAAGATATAATTTTGTAATGTGTTGATTGAATTCTTTCTCTTGTTGATCCAGTGGATCATTTTATTGCTCAAAATTCGAAGTTGTCATAATGGATCGAAACTAGCGCCAAAGCATAGATATCGTCGTTTTGAATCTGGCGCAAATCATTTCACTCAAATATGATATCAAATGCTCCCTATATCATGTTTTTTTTTTTTTTTTTGGGAAACAACAATTTTTTTTGGATTCGGTTATATAGGGGTGCACAATCAACATTCCGTACTGATGACTAGGCAGAGTGACTGTACCCCATTGACCAATGGTTGGTCTACACTTTGCATATTGTTATTGGTTCGATTTTGGTGGAATTATATTGGTTGAAGTATTGTTGAGGTGGTCCAATGAGAGAGAGCCACGTGGTCCAACTAGGGGCTGCCACATGGCCTCCTCATGGGTGACCAAAATTTTGTTAAGGGCTAGAGCGGACCTCTCGAGGTTCAAGCGCGGGACCTCCACCAAGCAACAAATACCTTCGACCATCTCTTTTGTAGTAGTTCTTAATAGTTATAGTCTTCATGCACTATTTAAACTTTATTGGTTTCGTATGCAGGGGTGGGGACCAAGGTTAAACCCTGACTCTGGTCCATAAACCAGGGTCAAGGGCTGACACCGGCCCAACACCAAACATTATAATATGTATTAAACCAAATTTTTCTTGTAACACATATGTATCGATGGAGTGTCATATATTAAAACTAAAAACAATAATGTTAAACCCATATGCAAAGTCCAACAGTGTAGTATTAACGTTGGTTTAGGAAGTTAAGTTGGGAAGTGAACACAGAGGACAGGGCCTGAATTTTTTTATATGCTACGGTTAGGTGATGGTTACGATGGTGGTGAAGTCTTGGAACAAGGCGTTCACATGAGCAGGTTCCACAAAATTTGTTGTCGCAGTCAACGGGTATGGTGGTTGTGTGCGGAACCTACCTTGGGAAAGTTTCTAGCTAACCCCAACCCACAACAAGTAATTCTCAACCCATGTCAATTCAAACTTGAAGTCAATAACCTTTGGCGGGATTGATACAACTGTTCTGAAATCAATGGCTGGATTTTCGACAAATGGCACCATTTTAGTCAGATAAAGGTCGATATAGTAAATTTGAAGAAGCAAAAATTTGCACCTAGTGTCACGAGAATCTTGCCATGATAGAAAAAAATTTGCAACCCAAGTGGCCGAAAAAATTAGAATTTGTAGAATGATTTGCAGGAAAGTGCAAATTATGGGATAGTTAGTGAAAAAATTCATTGGAGCATAACTCATTCAATTTTTTCCCTTTTTTGGAGCAGAAAGAGCCCAACTAGGGGTTTTTTACTTCTCTAGAGCCATTGGAGACATTTTTAAGCCATTTAAGAACTATAAATTTATGTTAACACACTTTTTTTAGCATAATAAAAGAGGCCCAACCATTGGAAGCTAGACCAGGAGATCTAGCCTAGGAGGGGTGAACTCCTTCATCACTTGTTGTTTTGTGTTTACTGTTATTGTATTGATGTCTTCTTTTATTTCTAAGAAAATTGAATTTTAAATCATGTTTATGTGTTAATGAATTTGACATAAGAGGTTAAAAACCCTAATATTTTCACTTCCAAAATTTGACATAAATCCTCAAGATTTCATATATAGATCACTTGTATGCTTCATAATTTCGTGATCATTTATTGTTTCTGCAATTGGTAGAGTAGATTCAAGTCTATTATTTTAGAAAATTACATTTAGTAGTTTGAATCTAAAAGGAATTTATACATATCCAAGCTTAGTAAACCTGTGATATTTTTTTTGGACCAAAAGACTATAGGTGGGACTGAATTCAGGTAGATCAACTCTGTAATTAAAGCATTGAGACCTTTTTAGTTCATCCTTGTATATTTGATGACGAATTTATGTACTGCAATATGGAAACATTTGAATCCTTATCTTTGTAATAAGCACAATATCATATCAAAGTTTAAGCAAAGCCTATAAAATAAACTCTCTCATAGTCTCTCCAAGATTCAAGTTGTAAAAGAAATCCAAGTTATCTGAAACTTGGAATTCGAATTAAAGTTATATATATCTTTGTGTAATATTCAAAGTTTAATATAACATTCGAACACTAGAGATGCACCCTATGTGAAGAAAAAGGTTTATGATCCTTTTGTGGAGGCATACGAACATCCTATTACTTAAAAACATTCAAAGCAAGTTTATTTGTGACCTATCTCTCAACAAGGTCAGACTTCTCTATGACATATTTCCTATGCAAAAAGAGATGAATTTGTGGATAAATATGCTAGAAGAGCCTAAGATTGTGGTTAGAAGGTCAAAAGTATATACACTCTATGATAGAAATCAATCTTTTTGAATGGAGGCCAAAAAAATATGTGTATAATATATTTATTAAATATGTCGATTTACTAAAGCCCATTTTTGTGCATAAAGACTACCATCTCTACATAATTGCAAACTATCATTGGGTGACAAAGCATGATAAATGTTGAATACTAACCTAGCATTTGAAGCAAATTCTTATCCCTTTGAGAAGCATCATTTTCTTGTATAATAATACTATATGTAATTCACGTGCATCCCTCATTTGAATCCAAAATAGTAGACAATGCCACTTGCTCAACATATACAGTGAAATATGAAGTTATCCATCTAGTACCTAGTATATTTTGGAGATACAATTAAACAGTTCAAAGATTTATATTTGTGACATATCTATTGAAAAGAGGGTGAGTCCTTGTTTCAAAATTTCAACTGACATATGAAGCTCACTATACATTAAAAACCAGGTCTACAAATACAATAGACATTACAAAGAGATGATTCATTCTCAAAGGAAGGATTGAAGAATTTGAAGCATTAAAACCATCGTATTTCTCTAGTATTTTTTTGAAGTCTGAAATCTGTATCTCTAAAGAAAATATTATTTTAACTGAAGAATTGATAATTCCAAGTTTGTTAAGGCAGTTCCAAGAAATTTCCTTGGCTCATATTCTAGTTTGAAGATCGAGATACTGGGAGCCCTATAAAGAGTTATGACATGGAATTTGAAGCTTATCCCTATGACACCAGCGCATGAAGAAATCATGCTACCAATATTACCCTCTTATGCATAAAATAAAGAAGGACTACATCAATGGAGCTATTATATCTATGAATTATAGGAAAAGCTAGCAGCTCAAAGAAATTTGTGTGGTTTGTGTAATGGTTGAAGGTTTGAAAGACCTTGTTCGAAGAAAGTTGGTACACGAAAATTGAAGATAAGTCATGTTAGATCAAAAATTTAAGGAGTGAGACCCTAGGTTCGGACATAGGGCACCAACAAAAGGGTTTCTTGTAGTCTACCAATATGTTGGCATTTTCACCTCACATAGTAAGAATCTAAGGTGTCTCACTCGAGACGTGTATAAACTCAACAAAATAAGGAATCATGTAGAGGCATCAAAGAACAATGAAACATCTAACACATTCCATGAAATCATAACATACAATCCTTATTAACAGACATATGCACCATGTAAGGAGAATAGATCCACAACTAAATAGAAAGAGAAAAGAAAATTTTAAAGGGACCACATCATTTCATCACATTTAATGGACACAGAGAATGTATGCAACTCCCCTTTCATAAATAACAGATAATTATATCATTACATCATAGCACCATAGTCATTGCAGCTAGAACATCAATCCCCTTGGACCACATTACTTGGTAGAACTTACAGAGAGAGAGATGAACAGAAAGGGTCTCAATTGACACATTGGTAGAATATCAACATGGACTCTTTGATCCTCGTTCTGCTATCTTCATTCTAGTTTTTATATATTCTCCTTCGCAGTCTCGCTTTATTGATCTGGTTGTTGCCACCTTGGATAACACACCCATTCTTCTTTGGTGGCTTCTAAAAACTCGACCTTAACTACTAATTTTGCATGCGTACCTTTCTTTGGTGGTCTCTATGAACTACGCCTTAGTTGTTATTTCCTTTTCCTTTTGTGTTCCTTTGTCCTGTCATCTTCGGCATCTAGTTGTTCTTGACGTATTCCTTTCCTTTTCTTCAATAGTATTTTGCACAACCAATTTCCAATCAAACCTAGTCAAAATTTTCCAAAATGTTAATCCCCAAAAATGAAGGACCCAATAATTAAAAGGATCAGATAATTGCAAGAAGAGATAAGGTAAGGTAAAAATAGGTATGTATCATTCTTGTTAATTTTATAGTTGTCTTGCAAACTATTGTGTGTATAATTCTAAGTTTTCTAGATCATGGTGAACTCACATGAGGAAAAAGTAACTGAACTTATGCTCCTTTGAAAATTAGTTTCATATTATGAAAAAAAATTATGTATATATGTTATATTCATTATATAACATTTGAAGCATTTTCCTAAGGAATAGGTTTTTATGGTCAAGAAATGAAATCTCTAGAATAGAAGGCTTGTAAATAATGTCTTTAGGGTTTTGTAGCTAACTTTTTTTTTATGCTTGTATAATTTTCAATTCTTAAATAGTATATGGAGAATCTAGGGTTTGTAAACAATATAAAATGTTTGAATTAAGTAAACTTTAGGAATTAAACCCTAACTAATTGTTTTCGTTGCAAGAAGATCTAGCTCTTGAAAAATGATAGGAATAACATCATGGTGATTTGGGAACAAGGTTGGTGAAAAGTTTTAAGATTAAGAGTAAGCTAACCCTTTTCAAAAGATAAGTAATCTACATTTCCTTGATTACTCTTATTGTGCTTTAGTTGTGAAAAACACCCTCAAAAAAATTCTCCTACACTCTAATTTTGGAGCCTCCTTGTGATCTTACGATCTTTCGTTCCAAGTTGATCATACTCACTTCATGGTCAGTAGATGATTTTCTACTGAAGACACTTGCTTACACATTCTTAGATTTTGATGAATTCAAAAGCACACCTCTTCCTAGCATGCTCAATAGTCAATTTTTACCCTTGAAGACAGGCATTGCATAGCCCTTGAAGACAGTGCTTACAATGTCTTTTGAGATAGTGCCTGTGCAGTCCCTAGATGCAGTGATTGCGCAGTGTCGAATGATAGTGACTGTGTAAATCCTACTGATAGAGATTGTGCAACCCTGGGTGGTGTTGAGGCCCCGAAAATTGGTGCAACAACATTGGGGAAAACCACCTGGTCGAGGACTTGAAAACATCCCTTTTCCATTTGGAATGGTGAATCCAAATGGATTTATGGCACCAGTTTCCCAATTTAATATAGTTGGAGTGAATGAATGGTTTTATCTCTAAAATGAATTTGATAGATGGAATTATAAGCAAGCTTGTAACAAACAATAAATCTATTTGTTTATATCTATATATCTAAATATATCTCTATCTATCCCGAGATGAAAATTTTTCTTTGTGTGATCTAAACAAATAATTTTTCAATGAGTGCAAATAAAGATCATATATTCATTTAGATATATGGAAAAAAATAAGATAATTGATTTAATTAAGAAATTAATTAAATAAATTTGATGAAGCTTATATCGCAAATTTTACTAAATGCATGTATTGCATATACATATAAATGATAACAGAATAAAACATTCAAAAGTGAATTGATGTCAAACTGTATTCAAACAAATATATAAAACAATACATCATAAGATCAATGAACCATTTCTCATTTGAAACTTAAATTAAACATATAAGATAAAAGTACCATATATATATATTTACTCATCTCATTTGAGAAATAACTCTCGGTCCAGCCTTTTCTATTCAAAAAACTTTAAGAGTACAAAAGTGCAACATCAGTAAAGTCTTCGTTTCAAAATTTCAATACCCTTTCCTAAAATACATGAAGGGGTTTAAATACAAAAATAATAAGTCTTAAAATATTCATTACAAGAAAAAATAAGGAGGTTTCAAACAACTCTCCTTAAAGTAAGTAAAATAAAAACAAAAATAGAAATTAAAGGGGTGATTTTTTGGTGGATTGTCTTGCTGTCCCTTCTTCCATATTCTCCTTGAGTTGAAGAATATTAAGCATAGGCTGAACCTTGGGAGGCTAGCATGGCCTAATGCATAGGTGTCCAGTAAAAATAGCATCTGATAATGGAGGTAGCATGTACGAAGACGTATCTATAGACAACGAAGCATGAGCCATTGGATGTGAGGCTTCACTAGATATCTCCATTGTCTTTCCCCATATAACTTTTCTATCTTCTTGATGTGCTCCTATTTCACTTTTGACACTTCCTTCCATTGCCTTATCAAATATTTTACCAAGGGTAATGCACCAAGAGGGCATCTATCTATGATATTTTTTGCGATCAGATTCTGGCTGACAGTTTCCACAATGTTAGTGGCATCGTCTTTAGCTCCGATTATTTCCATTTTTTATTTCTTTAGTTGTATATCCCAATCTTTAAATAGTATTTATTTCTTTGATTCTTCAATTCTAGGTAGGTTGGCCTTTCGGGCATCAGAGGAATCCTTCCAAGTAACAAATTGGGATACCTTCTCATCTATGTAATCAAAACTAATTCTTATGTCAGCAATGTGATTCACAAGTGAATCGTTTTTCTCACATAATTCAAGAATGCTATTTAATTTCTAACAAAATATGACATGTTGATGTGCCAATAAGGTATTCAATTCTAAATATTTTTTTCTAAATTCATCAATCTTTGGAACATCTTTAATTTTCTCAATGGAGGGTTGTAGTTGATGAATTTGAGTATCTTTAGAATTAATTTCACCTTGATCATGAATCTTCAGATGATGCAGGCTCTCTTGTAGTTGTGCAATTTGTACCTGTAGCTGTTAACTAATACTCTTCTTTTCTTCTTATAACTATGTCTCAAGTTGAAGTATCTTATCATCTTTTTGCTTTATGAGTTTATGAATATCAAATTCCTTGTCAATAGTTTCAGATGCATAAGCTCCTGAAAACTGTGATAACCGAGTTAGATCATATGAAGGATCTGACTTGGTATTTTTCCAGATAATGTCCATTGACATATCTTCTTGAGTGAGAGTTTTGGCATGTTATATTCTTATCATTTTCTTCTATCTACTAACAACTGCTTTCTGGCTAGGACTATAAAATATATCTAAAGGATGGATTTATTGAATATTTAAAACAATTTGAGAGGTTGGGAAGGTCATGATGTATTCCATTCTCTCAGTACTTATCATTTTTTCAGAAGGCCCAGCAGTAAACGGGTCCTGACTTGTAGAAGGGGGATTTTGTAAATTCTGTTGTTGTCAATAATCATGGTTGTCTATTCTTCTTGGAGTTTGAGGTTAAACTCTTTCCATACATCTTTGAGATTGTTGGGGAAATCCAGATATATTGTTTGAACTTCAACTGACTTCTCTTGATCTGGAGTATTAAGGACTTCAATATCCCTAATAACTTATTCATTTTCTTTCTGAGTCATGGTTTGAGAGACATCCAAGATCTTGAGTGGGATTGTCTCCAGTGTCTTGTTTTTTTATTGCTTAAACTTTAATATTTGTGGTGGGTGAAGGCATAAATTTTCCAACTTCTTAATTGTAGCATAGTTTCAACAGATTCAAACAAGTCATCAAAATCATCATCTTCGTGCACAAAGGGTCTGATTTTCGCTTGAGTAGTGAAATTATTGGCCACTTTCAAGGGATCATATTTGTAACAAATTTCAAACACTCTATTTGGCCAATTTCTAGTATAGAATTCTTGTATTTATCTAGTCCATATACACCGTAGTTAATTGGAAAGGAATGCCATAATGCTTTCTTGTCTTCTTTCAAAAATCTAGTTAGACCATTTCCCATAGATTGTTATGTGATTTCTCTTGCGATAATTTTATCAGGAACATACAATGGTAAGACATGGGGATGAGCTAGGCTCCCAAGTCCTCATACATAGGTGAATGAATCCTCACCAAACCACTTTACTATAGAAGAAAAGTCAGCTTGGGCTTCTTTGGGAAGTCTAGAGGCTTTCTCATTAAAAACAACTTCAAAAAGGGATAGTATAACTCCGTAAGAGATTCTGTAAAAATGACTTTCATATTTGGACTCCCAGATAATACTATGAAATACATGAATGGGAAGGGGATCTTGGGTAGTCCATTTCCAACCCATGGCTAGAAAATCTGATGTAGAACATATGACATCCATAATATAACCACTCATATAAAATGGAGGAAAAATTTTAGAAGAGATAGAGCGATTATTTGTGTACTCCAAAATTTGGGTGGAAATATTATTTGAAAGAATATTTCCCCAAGCCATAACATAAGCGATAGTTTTTGATTCCATAAGGGGAACCCATTCTACTAAGAATCTAGTTGTTTCTGACTAAGCAAAAATTCTAGACATCATAGCTGAGATATAGCAATAGGGACTTGCGAGAGAATCAGTAGAAAAATACATACCCTTTTCATCATTCTTGTGTTTTTTGGGATTACTCCTCCATTGCTTTATTAGCGTTGATTTGAGTTCATTTTCCTTAGAGAATTTAGAAAGGGATTCTTTATCATAAATCTTACGAGGGTCCAAAAGATGGTACATTTTCTTTAGGTCTTCTGCCTTAAAGGAACCAATCATTGTTCCTCTACTGGTAAGGAAATTTTTGTCCCCAATATTAATATTGTCGATAATCCACCTCACCATATCAGTATATGGTAGTATATTGGTCCTTGTTGCAATTCGGTGAAGAAATGAATTGGCTACATTTCTAGTTGTAGCTTCAGAATAATTTGGGGCATATGTTGTAACTTTTCTCTAAATTTTGTGTGGTTTCTCTTCTTCAAATAGCTTATACATAGATTCCCACAGAGAGGATCTACTTTCGGGTCTGCAAGTCATATATGTGAACAAGGGAAACATATCTATTCTCTCTGAAGTAGTAGATGCAAGATTAATGGGAGACATATGCTTCTTTTGTTTCTTCAAATCCTTAGACATTTCAGAAGAACTTTGGTTACTCGAACTTTCTTGTAAATAAGTAAGAAAGAGTAAGTGGGAAGTAGGTACCTTTGAGTTTTAAAATACACACAAATACCATAGTAAATAGGGACATTGCAAATGGATGATACTTTGCATGCTGATGGGATACGAATTGAATGCTTGTTGCAAGGAAATGATTATGGTGGTATGGGTGATAAAACCATTAATTTATGACATTGATACCTAATATGGATTATTGTTCCATTATCATTATTTCTCAATTAAAACTAGATCTATCACATTACATCATGACTCATGCATAATCTCTTCATTAAATACTGATGAGCTAGCTTTTTTTTTTATTGCGTCATCGTAATCGCAATATCGACGAGGTTAACAACATACAATATGTGTTTGTGTAATGGGTGTGTGATATGTGATCTACGATGAGATCGCTTTATCGCATTGGTAATTATGAGCTATCACAAAATAACATGGTTGAGTTATTTGTGATAATGTGATGCAATATGTTTTATCGCATCGGCAAGTAAGAGTAGGAGAAAATGAGAGTGTCAAGAGAAATTGTGATTTGTGAACTGCGATTTAGTTGACGTGGCCGAAGTCGGTCCATGCGGTATTTTTTATCGAATTTTACTTTAAAATATGGCTTTTTCCTCATATAAAAGTGTTTTAGTAATATTCATTACATCGCAAAAATGTTTTAACTGATTATTTGTGAAATGTGATTTATCTCCACTTAAGCATTTGGAAATCCAATTCTTAAGGTTTTCATCCCTTTTTAACCCCTATTCCTATAAGAAGAAATATTCTAAGGTTTTATTTGCTTAAAATCTAAAAATTAAAAGGTTCCCCATTATTTCTAAAGTAACTATGGCTTAAAATAATGGGGGTTGTTGATTTACACAAAAATTTGAAATTCATTGGAAGAACCAGTTATCTCTGAAAATTAATTTCTTGAATATCTTCAAATAAGTAGAAATAATTTAAGGAAACAAGAATTATTTTCAAAATATTCAAATGAATAAAAATAATTTGAATAGAAAAACTCATCTATACTGTAAATATTCTATAAACCTTACATATATAAATATCTCCTTTGTTACATTGTAGTCAAAGGTGGAGAAACCGTAGCACACGTGGATGTCGGTTGAACCAAAAATGGCAGGATGGGTCAGGGTTGGTGGTCGACACTTTCTGCGTTTTGGGCTTGGATGACTCGGGCTGTGGGTTTATGCTGAGGCATGCAACCTTCTATACTGGTTGTATTTTATTCCTCTATAACGATGTGGTTTTTTTTATTCACACACCATCTTATGCTACCCAGTTTAGACTGTTACGCCTACCTCCCCTCCACATTTCTGACCTACTTTCACTTTGGGTTCCTCGTGAGTGAAGGGTTATCTTGGCTAGAATGATGGGTATTTAGCCACTATCCTGGTTTTCTTTCTTCTCTCTGTCCCAACAGCATGACAGCAGGGACCTCATAATTTATTTTGACATTCACCTGACCCCAGATGTATGTTCCCATCATTCATTTTTTTTTACAGACGTCGGAATTTTGTGATTTTGGTGCGAAGTGGTTTTTACCTTAAAGAAAAAGGGTTTTACTGTATGGCCAAGAATGATGGATGATGAGGTGGATTACTCCTCTGACCACTTGGAACCTTCACAAATCTGGGTTGGATACTCCTCATATGGGACATCTAGACCGGAGGATGAGGTGTACTTGGGAAACAAGGATGTGGTGGCAATGGAAATTAGTGAATCATACATGCCACATTACATAGTGGAGGAAATGCCTCCAGTATCAACAACGGTTTTCATGAAACCCATATTTCCCCCCTTGGCATCTCCTCCTTCTTTTATTACATCGCCTTTTGTATTGAGGCTATGGGAACAACAAGCATAGGAGACTCTGGAAAAATTGGGTTAGTTTGAGAAAGGGATGAAATTTGGGAGTGGATCTCAAGAGGGAACCCTTGGTTTTGAGTAGTTGGAAATAAATCAGGGGGAACCACACACCATATTCATATCGGTACAAGAGGTGCCAACCATTGTGGTAGCATATGGGTGTTTTGAGGGCATTCCTTACATAGCACCACCATCCAATGAGCCCAAGACCTCTGACTCGGATGAAGGCCCCGAAGCGGATGGAATAAGGCAGGATAGGGTCTCTAATAGGGGTAAAAATAAGCACTGGTGTACCAAGAGCATAACCAAAAGAAGAGACCTTATCTTTGGGCAAGGTGTAGGCATGGAGAATTTGGAACACACCTCTTGGATGGTACTGGTGGGTAGAATTAGAGGTAGGAACTACACCACCGCTAGACTCAAAATTTGGATGGCTGAGATTTGGGGAACATCTTTGACGTGGTTTCCAGGGGTCCTGACCATGAACAGGGGTAGGCTTGCACTCATGTTTGCTCAACCAGACATGGAAGATTGGGTACCTACTAAGCACTGGCACATAAAGATGACCCCAGTCATACTAAATAGATGGACCCCCCTCCTTTACCCAAACAAGGAGAAGTCGGGTGTTGTTTCGATTTGGGTCATATTTTTGGGATTACCATTACACTTATAAAATGAAGAAGCCCTCTTGTTCATTGGAGGGGATCTTGGGATCTATTTGGATCATGATCGATCCTACCTCTAGACAGGAAACATATCTGTGGCATGGATTCTAGTGCATCTGGACATGATGGAAGGACTTAGCAAGGCTTTCAATCTCTATGTCAATGATATGGTTAGAGTATATATTCTTGCTTATGAAGGGTTCCCTTCAGCTGCAGGTGGTGCCATAAGGTGGGGCACCTGTACAAGGGGTTTCCACTCATCATCTCGGCCTCTGCTCCAACGAATTTTTTTGTACATGCAGAGAACCAAACAGACTGGGGGGAGGAGAAGAAGTGGGCAACGACTTCAACGTCGATTGCACCTGCTTAGGGAACTCCTATTGTAGATATATCGATTCCCTCTTTGCACTCGATGGCCCAGCACCATTCCATCCATCGACTGGAGGATGACTGCACTCCTATTTCAGGTACTAATATCATTACATCCCTTTCGATTTCTAATGCATTGCATTGTACTTCTTCCCATGCTATGTCATCTACATCCACTTCTATTAGTTTTGTCATTGTAATCTGGATCCCCTTAGTTTTCCTATTGCAATGAATCCTACTATTATTTCCTGGCCCAACCCCCACACCATTACTTGTGATTCCACTGGCCTCTCACTTCCTGACTTGTTCCCATCTGCGGGACATCGATATAATCTCATATTGCATGCCCAACCCATCAACCCAATTGAATTTGGCCTTGGAGTAGACTCTGGAGTGTCTCATCCTAAAGCCTCAAGGGGTCAACCCTAAACTATCACCAAAGGTATCAAAAAGGCCAGTTTAGAGGTTGTTGCTGGAACTCAATACTCCATTGATCGATTACTTAGAGAAAAGAATACCCGAGTCAGTGGTGAACCATGATCTGCATCTCCCTTAACTGTCGTGGTTTGGCCAGTCCAGATAAAAAACTAGCAGTCAAACGACTTCTGGCACATGTTAGTGTGGATTCCCTCTTCCTTTGGGAAACTCTAGGCGAAGGTACGTATGTTACCATTATTCTATCTTTGCTTCTCCCCGACTATAATTTTCAAACTATTGATGCCTGTGGGTGATCAACTGGTTGTGATGTGGGACTCAACAATAGATATGTCCTGATCTACAGCTGGTGGGGAAGGGATGGAATCCTGGGAGTTGACATTACTACCCGCGAATCTAATATCTCAATTAAATTAATCAATGTATATAGTCCCTGCCACCACAGAGAGGATATTTGGGATGATTGGATGCATAGTACTATTTTGAAAAGAGACAAAATCATGATGGGAGGGGATCTAAATTTTTCCATTGGTCTCTCGGAATCCCATGTGCCACACCGGACCCAAAATATGCATACTTTGAGAAGACGATTGATGAGGCAGATCTTCTGCATCTCGCCATGCTGAAGAAACTCCCCACTTGGAGGAATAGAAGGATTGGGGAAGCATCTTTGGCTAGGAGACTTGATATATTCCTGATCAAGGTCACTTTTGTGGAGAAACTTGAAAAAGCCCAAAAATGGGTCGGGGATGGGGGCTCCTCGAATCACTCTCCAATATACCTAGAATTTAGTTGGGACAAAAAAAAACCCATTCCCCTTTCAATTTTAACTCTAACTAGCTCGAGGAGCCTAAATTTGTAATGTTCCAAAATTTTAGCCTCAAAGCTAAATGGAACATTAGAGTTAGCAGCAGCTTTAGTTGGTGAATAAATGGGTAGAAAAGCCCATAAGTCTCCTAAGGAGGATAAAAACACTCCAAGTGTGAAAGGGGACACTCTTTCTAGCTTAATAAAACACCTCCATGTGTGAACAGGGATAAAATCAAGCTTCTTTGACTAAGTCAACAACTCAGTTGTGGAGGAGGAGGAATCCAAGGAGGAATAACGTAGTTTTGGAGGAAGATGTATCTTTGGATATAGATGAACTAATTGAGTGGGGAAAAGGGCAATAAAACTCATATTTTATATAAGGAATAGGATGGAAGCATTATTCTTCATTTCTTAGATTATTATTCATGTCTGCTCAAACTTTTGCTTCCTCTTGTTGTTCAAAAGAGTAGAAGTGTTGTTTAGCCCAGGGTGTTCCAAAGCAGGAATCCCACCTCTTTCCTTAAGGAGCCTATTGGGAGAGTTTATATTCATCATTCCACATCATGTTTTCAGACCAAGCTTTAGCCTACTTCATCAACACATTTTTTTCCGGAGATTGTGTAGTGTTGCTGGGTGCAGCAATGGAAGGGATTGGAATCCCGATTTCTGAGCTAGTTTCTCATTGGAGGAATGTTTCCTTCACTTGAGGGATCTGTTTGGAGAGCTCCAGAGCTGATTTTATATCTATGGTATCAGACCACACATTTCCCATACATTCCCAATGTTGTTCCAGCTAGGGAATGCATTATTTTTGAGGTAGTATTCAGTGCATGGTTTGGTGGCTCTGTTGTAGTGTTTCTTTGTGATTGAGAGGTTCATCCTTTCATGGGAGGAAGCCCTTGAGGGATCTACATCAGATCAGACATATTTCCAGCCTTGTACACTCATGTGCTTCAATTTTGCAGTAGTGATTCAGTAAATTAATAAATATCATATTTTGTATGCAGAGTGTTTGACAAGAAACCCTTGCCGAGTTATCTTGTATTTTGTATAAAGGAGACTAGATCTCATTTTATAAGCATATTGTCCAACAAAATTGTAGATATATTTGTATCTTTCATTTTTATGTATAAACCCTCTCTTAGACTGCGCAATCCCTTTTATGAATAAACTCTGGTATTTTGCAGTTTGGGGTTTTAACACATTTTTGGCAATCCTAGGTGCGGGAGATCTGTTTAACCCACCTAGTTTGATTTGTTTCAGCTCTATTCTTGGATTTAGCTTTCATATTGATTAATTTATGGGATCCAAGGGTCCATTTTAGTATTTTAATGAAAATTTTATTGGAAATGTGTTTTTAGTGCATGATTCATGAGATGTTCCATATTTGGAATATTATAGTGGTGTCAGAGCATGATCTCTAGCTCAGCCTATGAGATCCAACTATCAGAGGAAGGAGAGATGGATATAAGCCGGAAAGCTTCAGTATGTGAAAGAATAAAGGAAGACAAGCTTACAAAGCTTCTTCTAAAATCTATGCAGAGCTTAGAAGGAGAGCTAAAGAAAATAAGATTGGAGATGGGATCTCCAAAGGAGGTTGGATCTAGAGCTGAATCTATATTTTCACATGGTGAGTGTGAGCATGCAGCTACACACCATGATGCACAACACAGTCAAGTGCCCATATCTATCTTGAGATAGATAGGAGGAGGAATAATGCCTAAGAGGATGACTCTTAGTGATTTGTTGCTGGAGTATGAATCTCAAAATGAGAGGTTTAGAGATCATACTAATTTCCAATATTTTTGCAAGATCTAGGTGGAGAAGAGAAAGCAGCAGGATGCAAATAGATTCCTTCTATCTACTTTTTTCGGATCACCTACATGTTCAGTTGGAGCTTGGGTGAAGGAGCTAGATTCCTATTTGCAACTGCACCATATTTCTAAAGATGAAGCCATCAGAGTTGCTGCGCTGCATTTCAGAGGTAAGGCTCCTGCATGGTGGATTTTTGAATCTTGTTCTTTAAATAATGTAAACACTTCTTCTTATGCAAGATTCATAGAGACATTGGTGGGAAGATTTGGTGAAAAACTTCCTAAGACACATAAGCAAGGAAAACTTGAGAAAACAAAACCCTTGCATGTCATAGAGGAAACCCCACTTCAGAAAACCATGGGAGAAGCTGACATATTGCATTACACATTGCTGGAAGCAAGAACTCCAGTTCATATTCTTGAACAAGAGGGCATGGGGATCTCCTTTTCATAGGAGGATCCAATATTGAGATGTTTCCCATACACATTGATGAAGATGAGGGCAACAACGTTGTCACATATAGAGCACATCCAGTACCTCATGTAGAGGGAGGAGGAGCACATGCTCCAGTAGGAGGGATTCTTGTATCCTTACAAGAAGTTCCCCATGATCTCATACATGGAGGTCCAAGCACAATTAGTGAGTAGCATGATTGTGCAGCATTGCAGCTGGAAGGAGGAGGTAGGGAGGAAGAGTAGCTCACATGATGAGAGGCACACACCCTTCTATATTTCAGAGAGACAATGCAAGGAAGAGGCAAAATTATTTGTGTTGTAAGAGCAGGGGCAAGGTTTCCCAACCATGTGTGCAGTATACTCTTGACATTGATGTCTCACTTCATGGATGCATTCCACCCGAGAGGCCACTTGATCTGGAGTTGATGGAAGACATCTTGTCTTTTGATCCACCACTCTTGGATTTTGGAGAGGTGAAGAGTATGGAGGAATACTTTGGCATGAGGGATGTAAAATTAGTAGGCAGCAGCATGAGGAGAGCTTCACATGCCAGATCACCAGCGTTGTCTCTTGGGAGCATTGATCCTTATTGGAGATCTCAGCTCTTGGTAGAGTACTCCAAGGATCTTGATGCATGCATGATTCTTGATGAACTGGATGGAGATGATAGATACATGGTGGATGATGTGGTCATCTATTCCTATGGTAGGATCTTCTTGACTAGCTCTTCTAGTCTCAAGGAGAAGCTACTACATGCAGCACATGAGGAATTCTCTTCTATGCACTTTGATGCATATTTTCATTTGATGGAGGATTTCACTTGAGAGTGCATCCAACAGGAAATATATCATCATATGGAGAGATGCATAGCCCGAATGGTGATAGAGAGGATGTCACAGCCACCTTCCTACTCATTGGGAGTGAGGGAGAATTTCCAGTGGAGCCATTTCAACTCAAGACCTCAAGTACATGATGGAGGAGGTATAATTTCACATTTTTTATTGTACTTCTTTTCCTTATTTGAGCAGCATGATGTATCAAGGGGAGTTGCTTCTTCTTGCATATGGTATGATGATGTACTTGTAGCTACTTGTAGCATTGACTTTGGCTATCTTTTTGATGGTTTGTGGGGGAAGCCACATGTTTCTTGGTGTGCACCATTGACACCATCTTGTAGCTTCAAGTTTTCATCTTATGAGATGACTGTGGTAGAAAATAAGTGGTTGGTAAAGCACTTATTATTTCTTATTTTGATGCAGGAAAAGGATGCAATGTGTTGTTTCCCTGGGTGGAACTATGACTCACTCTCCGGTTGTCACTTGGCAACTTGTTCTCATTGTACCTTGCTTCCATACATTGCTGATATGTTTATATTCATGGGGAGCTTTGTTTGGAGAGTGGACTTGAGATGGAAGATGCCCATTGGGAGCATGATTCTCCCCACTTTATATGGTGTACATTTCAGGAGAAACCATGGGCAACCCATGATTGCCACATCACACTTTTTCTCTTCTTGTGGATGGGACCACTTGGAGGACTTGAGAAGGCACTTCATGGATGAATTGTTTGTTGGGGCATCATACAAGTTGACCATCATGATCTTACTCTATGGATTGTATGAGGGAGAGATGAGGAAGCAGCAAATTTTTTTATTTCTATGGCTACACTTGGGAGAGTTTGGGCAGAAATTTTCCCATACTTTTCATGATATTTCTGGAAATAAGGAAGGCACATTCATAGTGCAAGGAGGCTAACCTTCAGCATTAAAGGATCATGACAAACTTCCATATAGGAAGGAGATATTCTCACATAGCAGCATGATGGTGGATGGATTTGGCATATGGAATGTCAAAGGGAGGAGTCACGGAGCCTTATTTCTAAGGCCTACAATGTTGTCACATGGGAGTGTGTTTGTATTGATGGAGTGTTCCAAGATGTATATTTATCCCTTCCTCTTACAGATTTTTATGAGGGGATCCTCGTGGGGGAACTTATACATGGACCTCACTTTCAGCCTACTCACTATGCATGTTAATAAATACCTTTATGATCTTGTTGATTAGTCTATTGAGTATTTGTACTTTCTCACCATGTGTAAACAATGCATTTCTCCACAAGAGGGAAAGATTATTTATGGGTTTCATAGTCACTTTAGGGCCAAATATTGTAATATTGATAACCCATATTTACATGAATTTGGGCAAGTGTTTTATTTCTTTGATTGTGCACAACTAGTGTATATTTTAGCTTACCACTTCATGGTAGATGCGCTAACATGCATAACTGCAAATTCTTTGAAGGACAACTTGCCACTTGATGCTCTGAATCAACAGTTAAGAGAACTGCGCTGCATCCACCAGAGAGACCATATGCATCATCCAAACTTGCACATAACCTTCAAAAATTTTCTGATTTGGATGTCATGTGGTGATGATGTTCCATTCATCTTGGATGGAATGGTTTGGGTTGGCATGTTTCATTATTTTGGAGGAAGAGTCCTTGGAGACTCAATCTTCTTCTTGCCATTGGAGGGAAATCATGTTGCATCCCAAGATCAACATACCCTCTACACTTATCATCAGTGGAGAGGAGAACAGCATGGGATAGGCCCTCTTTCCTATCATGTTCATTTATTTAGCCCACCTACATTTTAGGAGCACAAGGTGGAGGAGACTTTTCATGAGTTACCATGTTGGAGGGTGACTCACTTCATTTGGATGATAGCATGGGTGAGGGAGGCACTCATTCACCATGATGATCATCATTCCTACTTTGTGGAGGCCATGAGATAGCAAGCAAGTTTCCATTCACACTTTCCACCTTTGATTGATGTGGACCATTTGGTTTTGCACATTTGGGAGGAAACATTGGATTACAGTTTATTTGCAGATTCTCTTGATGTAGTGATGGAGGCTATTGATGGGAGGCCACATGAGGAAGAGGAGAGAAATTTTTCTCTCCTTATACATTTTCTTGAGGACAAGCAAATATTTTGGAGGGGAGGACTTTAATGTTCCAAAATTTTAGCCTCAAAGCTAAATGGAACATTAGAGTTAGCAACAGCTTTAGCTGGTGAATAAATGGGTAGAAAAGCCCATAAGTCTCCTAAGGAGGATAAAAAAACTCCAAGTGTGAAAGGAGACACTCTTTCTAGCTTAATAAAACACCTCCATGTGTGAACAGGGATAAAATCAAGCTGCTTTGACTAAGTCAACAGCGCAATTGTGGAGGAGGAGGAATCTAAGGAGGAATAATGCAGTTTTGGAGGGAGATTGTTACACTATTTTTTGGTCATCTAACCTATTATCATTAGATGAACCCAAGTACACCATGTAAGACCAATTTTACCCTAAATAAAATTGCTTTCACTATGTGAAATAACTTAGTAAAACACCTTTATTAAGTTGTTTATGGCCTAAACAGGAAACCCCAAAAGAAATAATAAACAAATCTATATTTGTTTATTTTTCCTGGTCATATTTTACCCAAAACAAGGAAATCAATTAAATAAATCCTTATTTATTTGATTATTTCCTAGGAATAAGTTATTTAAATCCTTATTTAAATAATATTCCTAGTTAAATTTGACTAAATCATTCATAAATAATTAAATAAATAATTATTTATTTAATTATATCCTCACCATTCCCTTAAAATAATAAATAAATCATTTATTTATTTATTATTTATAAATAAAGGAATTGACCCAAGTCAAAAATCCTTTTCCCTCCAACAAATATAATAAAATATTCCTAAAGCGTGTTTCTAGAATTTGATTAATAATCTTTTATTCATGCACCAAGTTCTAGATAACCCGAATATTTTGTTATAAATAGAAGGGTTTTACCCATTCATTAGTCACCTTCCATTGAATTAGATCACTCTAGATCTATACTTGGTCACATTCTCCATTTTTTGCCTTGTGAGCTCCCTTTGAGTTCTATGTTTGTCTGGGTTTTCTACACCAACAAGAGAGAGAAATTTTAGATCTGAAATAATGAGGACTTTCAAGAACCCGTCCCATTGAGGAGAACCAGAAAACACCTTTATTGTTTTCCTCTCAGGTGCCCCCTTTTCAATATAATATAAAAATTCTTTCAAAAACATTGTTCTTGTCTTGTCTATTGGATGCATGGAGCCATATTTTACTTTAACTGCTTAATGTCTTTTATGCTTAGATCTGAACTTGTGCAGTATTATTTGGATCACCTAATTGCAAATTTAAAGATATTTTGCAGCCATAATCGATGTTAGGGCTATTTGTTATGCATAGCTAAAGTGGTCTTTTACGACGAAAGATTCATACTAACAATTGGCAACTCCACACGGGTTTTCTTTTGCGACTGCTGTTGTTTTATATATTCCTGCAAATCCAGTTGTTTTAGACCCTAGGGTTTCTCTTCAGTTTTCTATTTTTCCTATTTTATGGTGCTTTTCACCTCTAAAACCCTCAAACATTAAAATTTTTAACTTCTGTGTGTTTCTGGCCTTATTGCGTAGGTGACAAACATCAGCCGCAGCTGAGACGACAACTTTTTCTAAAATCTGTCGCCGAGAGACCTGGATCTGTAGGTCGCACTTATCGGCCCAAAAGCTGTGACCTGGAGGTCGCACTTTTTTGTCCCAAACCTGTGGCCTGGACTGAAAACAGGTCAGAACCTACGACCTGCACTTTTTTCTGCAATTTTCCAGCACTTTTTCTGGGTTTTTCTGAAGCTTCTGTCATGGTTTTCCAGCCTCTGTCTCCACCCGTTTAGACCTGTTTCTGATCCGTTTCCATCAACTAAGTGGGAATGTTGCCCCTTCGGGCTCTAGTACCCTCCACTTTGTGTGGGAGAGTTTTCTCTGTTTCAGAAGTCTGAATTTCTAGAGTTTCAGCCTTATTTCTTTCAGATCTGATCCCTCCTTTTCATATCCCTACATATTAGCTCTTCTTCCTTTCAAAACACCTCATATAGTTTTGTTTGGGTTCATTTTTAGGGCCACCTCCTTATCCCTTCTACCTTTAGCTGATCCCCTCCTTTCTAGCTGCAACCTTTCCTCTGCCTCTTTGCTGTTATCTGCACCTCTTTTCAGCAGATTTCTTCTTTAGATCCCTATCCCTCCTGACCTTAGATCTATTGGCCTCTTTTTAGTGTGCTTTGATTATATTTTTCCCTCTTATAGACTATTTTTGAGAGACCCGCCTTCTTGGGTTAGATTGATGCATTGTTAGCTGTTAATGTTATGTTCTTTCAATCTTATTTACTACAGATTTATTTTCAGTTATGCAGCCCACTTTTTTCTTTTACTCTCAAAAAGTCTAGGTTTAAACAATTAAAATTAACGCATGCCACACACTGACCCTAAGCGAAGAAGAGCCTGGTTAACACTGCCTGGAAAAGACTTTAAAATCAATTGACACTACACATCTCTGCCCTTGTTTCGACTTGATTTTTCACCTCCCTGTCCTTGTCAGTTTTTCTTCTTCCCGTCATCATTGTGCCTCCAAGGCATTTTTCCTGGAGACTGCTTGGCCTTCACCCTTAGTTTCCGCTTGGTTGACTTCCTACTTCCCATCGTTATCGAGTAAGTCCTCCCTTGAGTCCGCACTCCGACTCTTCTTCTGATTGTTCGGGTTCTCCCTCTACTCCTGGTTCTGCCCTGGTTACTTTCACCATGTCTAGTTCAGGACCTACTGCCAGCAGCAACCCCAGTTCTACTGCTGGGTCTATTTCCAGTGGAACCACTATGAGACCTACCTCGACTGCACCTTTTCTCCCTTGTATGGCCGGTCTCAGTCTCCCTGACTTCAATCAGCTGATTAATTATCCTATCCGCCATGATTTCAGTTGGCCTGCTATGCCAACCAAGCTCCCCTCTAACATTCCCAAGTTCTAAGGCCTTGCTAGTGAATATCCCTCCAACCATATCTGATCTTTCCACATGTGGTGTTCCTCCAATTCCATCATCGATGACTCCATCCGTCTTCGATTGTTCCAATGCACGCTTACTGGCAAAGCTTCTAAATGGTATGTCAATCAAGCCACCTCTTCCCATACCACCTTTACGACCATTTCCCAAGCCTTTTTATCTTATTTCTAGCTCCCTCTCCGAAACGACACTGGTACTGAACTCTTGACTTCTTTTCATCAATCCTCTTCGACCTGCCTTTCCGCTCATGTCTAGGAATGGCGAAGAAGAAGGAGCCTATGTCGCGCTACCCCCTTTGAAGATCGGGTTTATCTGGATTGGTTCCTTTGCTCTCTCTTACCTCCCATCGGCAAAGATGTCGCCTCCCATTTCCCCTAACCGAAGAAGCTGCCCTTCGAATAGCCTTGAAATATGACCTTATGTATGCTCAATCTGGTTATGTTTATACTGTCCTTCCTGACCTCCCCAAACCCAGTGGCCCTAACCCCCTGGGGGCATCTCACTCTGTCGATGGTATCATTGGAGCTCTGTCACATACCTCTGCTCAACCTCTTATGGGCTATGGTTTCCCTCCAGGAGGGGCCAGCACCTCTGGCACTTTCCCCCCTCCAGGTAGCATGTATCCAGGATACAGATTGCCTCCTCCTTTTCCCACACTCCTGCTTACCTCAATGTTTCCCATCCTGCCCCTTATCCTTACCCACAGCCTGGTGTCCCAGCTCCTCCAGCATTTGGACCTCCCACTCCCTTACCTTCTCTACCCCCGCAACCGCACTTACTACCCCCTCCAGGGAAAGTATTTGCGCAACAGGGTGCAACTAATCCTCTTCCTTCTCAAAGAAAGAGGAAAGGAAATCCATCTGCTGCTGGTAATCGTGGATCCAATCCTTCAAGTATTGATTCTAATACTACGAACTAGCCACAAGGCTCTCAGCCCAGGTCGGACAGGCCACTTCGCAGCAATAAGCCCTGTTCGTGTTGCGGTGTTTATGGTCATTACACTCACGATTGTCCCCTATTACCACAAATGTGATAGATGTGGGAGTCTCAGGCCACTGTTCAAGGACAACATTCCTCCCCTATTGTCCCTCCCAATATGGCTACTTTTCAACCCGCTGTGTTTACCGATCCTTTCCCTCAACAAGGATTTGTGGCTACTCAATCGCCTCATGCCTTGGTATCCACTCAACCTTCCCCTTCTGGTTCCTCTGATTACCAGATCCTCATGATGGCTTCTGACCAACCTCTCACCGTCGACCTTAACCTTCAAACTCGGTCTCATCAGTACTCCACCCCAGCCTCAGTCATCCCACTTGAGTCCCCATCTTCAGGTCCTACAGAGCCTCTGTCGACACCCAATGGTCGCTTGCAAATCCCTCTGCCCAAAGATGAGGTTCACACTAAGATTCCTAAGGGCCCATTATGACGAAATGTTGCCTCTGTTCGGGCTGCCCATTCATATATCATAGTAGATGATCTGGCACAATCTCCTGCTGCCATTTCAACACTGGAACTCCTCCAGTTGTGTCCTTCTCAAAAGAAGGCTCTACTATCTACTGTGGGTGTTGTAGATCCTGCTGATGACTAATTGATTGTTTTTGATGCCCGTCAGTCAGACTATCCCCCTCTTCCTACTTTTGTTGCTTTCCAAATCCCAGTCAAAATTAGAAATGCCAATGTCGATCGGTGTATTATTGATGAGGGGGCACCTACCTGTGTGATGTCTGCTTCGGTTTGGAAACAAATCGGATCTCCTAAGATGGCCCCTTCCACAGTCACCCTTCGTGCGTGGGATGGCCTTGCCTCCCAACCCATTGGCCTATTCCGTAACTGTCCTGTCACCCTTGCAGGCAAGACTATTTGTGTCGACATTTAATTTATCGACACCACTCTTGACTATAACATTATTTTAGGGCATAGTTACACCTATGCCATGTCTGTCGTCTCATCCACAGTCCACCGCAAGATTTTTTTCCCACATAATGGAAAGATTGTCACCATCGACCAGTTGACATATCATGAACCAACATCTCAAACTTCCCCTGAGTCCACTATTTTTGCTGTCACTAATAAGCCGACCATTGATTCTTTTCCCAGTGTCTCCCCCGAAATCTATAAAGACTCCTCCTTTCTTGGAACATTTCTAGACCCTCCTCCCATATATGATCCTAGCTTGTCGAACGTTTGCATGATGCAATCATCTTGGGCTGACCTTACACATCCCACTTTGGCTAGTAAGCAGCCTCAACCTCACCCACCCCCATCATCTCCTAGCCCTTCGCCTCCGCTAGCCAACCTTCTTCCTTCAGAATCTCCTTCCCCAAATACTCCTCACGCGCCCCTCTACCCTCCTAGGTCGATTCCACCCGATATCAACCCCCTTGGCCCCATTCCTCCTAGCCATTTCCTTGCTGGTCAGATTCCTTTCCTTGCTCCCCCTCCCAGAGCTTCTTCCATCCCTATCTTGGCCACCCTATCCCTCCCCAACTTGACCTTGGGTATACCATTTTGGTACCTTAACCCCCCAGCCACTACCCTGCCTGGTCAACCCAAACCATATCTTGCTTTGACCCTGGTTCAACCGATACCCATGACTTCTCCCGCTGCACCAGCACCTCAGTCACCTCATTCGGCACCTCCTCCTATTGCAACCGTGTCGGGTAACAATAGAAAAGCTCGCAGGGGGGCATCAAAGGACAAGGTTTCCTCGACAAACTCTACCCCTTCTCGATCTCCAAAACATCCCATCCAGTGTGCCTCGTGCGATGTTGTCGGCCACGCCACCCATACCTGTCTTGAATTACCACATATCAAAACCATGGTCAATGACATGTTTCCGGAATCCGATATCCCTGAGGTCTATGTCACCATACCTGATTCCCTTCCGAAACTTAGAAACTTGTGTACCAATCACCCTTGTTCTTTTTGCGATTTCCATGGACATTATACCCACCCTTTCCCCCGCCTTGACGAGTATCATGCTTCTTTAGCCGCATACCGCCAATTCGAAGCCGCACTTGCCCGTAATCCTTCTTCTCTAACACCAGACCACTTGTCTACCCCTATTACCATTTCTCATCCTGATACTGAAATGACTAAACCTTTAGCTACTATTTCCTACCTTTCCTCATCACCGCGTTCCCTGGCAACTGACCCCTTATTACCTTCCCCCGATGTTTTTCCTACCCACTCATCTGCCTCCTCCACTGTCACCCCTCATGACGATGCGCATGTGAGCCTTTCCCCTCAAAATCAGGTGTCTCATATTTCTACCTCCTCAGGTCATCCTATTACATCCACTCTTCCCATCTTCCAGTCCGATGAAGACATCATGGAAGCCATGACCGAACTTGAATTTCCATGGGACGATATGCACCATCGTGCATACTTCCTTCCACATCAATCCCATGACCAATACACTCTCAAATCTAAAGACTTCATTCATGATAAAGTTGATTGGTTCAAAAACCCCATCCCTACACCTGACGCTTTCGAAGAAGGAAATATGGCTAATATATCTCCTACCATCAAAATAGACATTTCTGTCAAACCAGGTATCGAAGAAAATATCACCATGGGTGCCCAATGCACTCTGGAAGAAATTGAAGCCTACACCAAACTCTTCAAAGAATTCCGTGATATTTTTGCCTGGTCCTACTCAGAAATGCCCGAACTCGATCCTGCCATTGTCGAACACCACATCGACACATGGCCTGATGCCACTCCGGTCCGTCAAAAGTTGAGACCCATTCATCCCTCCAGACGTGAAGCCATCAAAGCTAAAATCGATAAGCTCCGGCAGGCTGGTTTCATTTATCCCATCGAATACACCACTTGGGTGTCCAACCCAGTTCCCGTCCTCAAAAAACAAGGCACCATTCGTGTTTGCACCGACTTTCACAATCTGAACAAAGCTTGTCCCAAAGACAACTTCCCCACACCATTTATTGACCAAATATTTGATGAGTGTCCGAGGCACGAGGTTCTATCCTTTATGGATGGCTTCTCCGAATACAACCAAATCGTTATCCGTCATGCTGATCAACTTAAAACTGTGTTCATTAGTCCGTGGGGCACTTTCACATACCGATTAATGCCATTTGGCCTTAAAAACTTCGGCGCCACTTTTCTATGAGCCATGTCTTATTGTTTCCATGACTTAGCTCATATTATCCTTATCTATTTAGATGACCTTATTACGTGTTCTAAACATTGGGCGCACCACCTCCATGATCTGCGTACCATTTTCCTCCGATGTCGCAAGTATAACATCTGCCTTAACCCATTGAAATGTGTCTTCTGTGTTCCTGCCAGTCGTCTCCTCGGCTTCATAGTATCTAAAGACACGATAACTCTCGACCCTTTGAAGGTTCAAGCCATTCTTGAACTTCTTATTCCTTGTACCTTACGCCAGCTACAAAGTCTCCAAGGTAAAGCTAATTTTCTTCGCCGATTCGTTCCTGACTATGCCACTACCGCACACGGTTTCCTTAGACTTCTTTGATCTCACACCCCATTTTTCTGGGATACCTATGCTCAAGAGTATTTTTATGCCCTCAATCATGCTCTCACATCTGCTCCCTTCATCCTTCCTCCTGACTTTGACCGAGATTTCATCTTATACATCTCCACTTCCACCTATTTGGTTGCTGGTGTCCTTCTCCAAGAGGATGATAACAGTATCGAACATGTGATCTACTATGTCAGTAAAAACCTTTCCATTCCACCTGTTTCCTACTCACATGAAGAAAAATTAGCACTAGCTATTGTGTTCTCGGTCCAAAAACTGCATCATTACATCCTCATGCATTCCACCAAGGTTGTGACTGATTCCAACCCCATGGCTTTCCTATTGACTCGACACATCCTCAGTGGGAAGTACGCTCGTTGGGTCGCTATCCTCCAAGAATTCGACCTTGAATTTGTCACCCCAAAAAGTAAGAAAGGTTTAGTCCTCGCTGAACTCATTTCTGATTTTCCTACCGGGACGCAATACACTCCAATTAATGATGCTCTTCCCAATGAACATTTATTTTCCATCACCACCGACGATCCTTGGTATGGTGACATCCTTACTTACTTGCGAACCCAAAATTTCGCCCTTCATCTTGATCGTGATGCTTGACAATGTATCCGACACCAAGCCTCTCGCTACCTTCTAATTGGCGATGACCTTTATCATCGCGGAGTAGATACCGTCCTTCGTCGTTGCCTCACACACGCTGAAGCCGAGAAAGTCCTCAATGCCTGTCATAGCGGCGCTTGTGGTGGCCACCTCTCTGGCCTCGCCACCACCCAAAAAATCATGCGCGCTGGGTATTTTTGGCCTTCTCTCTTCAGTGATTGCATTGAAGCATTCAAACATTGTTCCAATTGCCAAAATTTCACCCCCAAGGCACGAGCTTCCCCCGCCCCCCTCCATCATGTCGTCATAGCTGGTCCTTTTTGTAAATGGGTCATTGACTTTATGGAATTTTGACCTCCATATGCTGGTAACCACAAATATATCATCATGGCAGTTGACTATTTCACTAAATGGGCCGAATCTATGCCAACGTTCAACAATACGGCAGCCATCGCAGCCCTCTTTTTCTTTAACCACGTCATTGCTCGATTTGGAGTTCCAAAACAATTAGTCTCTGACCATGGCCGACATTTTGAAGATGAGATTTGGCATGAGATATCCTCCCTATTGGGTTTTGAGCACCAATATTCATCTTCCTATTACCCCTAAGGTAATGGCCAAGTTGAAGCGGTCAACAAAATTCTTAAGACCATGCTTCAACGAACGATGAATAAGCACAAAACCAATTGGCATCTCATGCTTTTCCCTAATTTGTGGGCTTATCGTACTTTTGTTAAAACCGCCACCGGTTTCACTCCTTTCCACCTTCTCTTTGGTGAGGAGGAAGTCTTACCGATCGAGTGTGAAATCCCTTCCCTTCACTTGGCCGTCGAACTTCTCCCTGATACCCAACCTCTAGAATAACGACTTATCATGCTCGAGCATGCCTTTGAATACCGTCGTGTTGCATTGCAAACTCTTGAAGAAGCCAAAAAGCACACCAAAGCTCAGTATGACTAAAAAGTACACCCTCGTACCTTTCATGAAGGTGACCTTGTTCTAGTATATGACCAGGCCCACGACACCTTTGGTCATGGGAAGTTCGACTCATTATGGCTCGGTCCTTACATTATCAGTAAAGACCTTGGTAAGGGGGAATATCTTTTAGAGGACTTTGAAGGCCACATCCTTCCTAATCCTTGCAATGTACTCTATCTTAAGGGATATTACCCTTAGCATTTCCCGTTCCAAATGCATGTTTTATTTTCTTTTAGATAGCCAGCATCTGTTTGTTTTCGCATTTTCGCTACTTCACCAGGACACCTGTTGTCCACGAAGTCTTACTTCACCTCTCCTCAAAATCGGATTTTCTCACTTACAACACATTTCATTGGGGGCACCACTTTGCCTCCATACTCATTCCTGTTCGTGTCAATTTCCGTCATGAGATACCATTTTGTACTCATGTTTTTATGGTTCCCTTTGGATCTTCCCCCATTTCATTATCATCATTAGTGTCCGTCTGTTAGTCGCTCTACTATTTTCTCTCGTGCCTTAGTTGGGGATCCCTTATTTCCTCACCTATGGCAGACCTCCTTCTGTCGACATCAACTCATCTACTCTAGAAGCCAAGTCTAGAGGGCAGTGTACCTTGGTTCGAGCTCCTTTCAGCATGATCGTGATCCATATACTTGATGGTCCAGTGATGCAGCAGCAGCTATTGGTGATTCCTGGGTGTGTGTGAGATGTTTCAACCCTCATGAGGGGGTGGCCTTGCAGGTAACCCCCCAAATTCCCGAACGACTTATTCATTTCATCCCTTGATGCAGCTCCTTCCATTTGATGATATCGGCCTCAGCCATTTGCAGCACTTCTTCGACTTGCATGTATCAGTGAGATTTCGTGAGACCTTCCCTGTGTGTAGGGGTAATTTGGGTTGTATTTGTATCTCATGTACTCAAATATTATTGTATAAGTCCTGACTGTTATTCCAGGCACAGCTTGTATGTGGGATTCATCCTTCTATTTTTCTGGCTCGTATGTATGTGAGCATGTACTTTCTAGTTCGGTTCCTTGTTTACTGGACATACTGTTCTTTTGTACTTTGTCTCGGTGGGCATAGGTATGCCTCTCCCGCCACCTTTAGCACAGGTACCACTTCATAAAGTAGAGACTTGTTTCACCTATAAGTCTTGTCTCCTCAGGGTCTAGTACTTTAGCACATTCGACTACCTTACATTTCTCTCTCTAACTTCCCTCTTGATGTCTAGTGATTGAGTTCTTACAACGTACTTCGGTCATACGATTTGATCCTAACACACATACATTGGGGGGAAATATGTTACACCATTTTTTGGTCATCTAACCTATTATCATTATATGAACCCAAGTACACCATGTAAGACCAATTTTACCCTAAGTAAAATTGTTTTCACTATGTGAAATAACTTAGTAAAACACCTTTATTAAGTTGTTTATGGTCTAAACAAGAAACCCCAAAAGGAAATAATAAACAAATCTATATTTGTTTATATTTCTTGGTCATATTTAACCCAAAACAAGGAAATCAATTAAATAAATCCTTATTTATTTGATTATTTCCTAGGAATAAGTTATTTAAATCCTTATTTAAATAATATTCCTAGTTAAATTTGACTAAATCATTCATAAATAATTAAATAAATCATTATTTATTTAATTATATCCTCACCATTCCCTTAAAATAATAAATAAATCATTTATTTATTTATTATTTATAAATAAAGGAATTGACCCAAGTCAAAAATCCTTTTCCCTCCAACAAATCTAATAAAATATTCCTAAAGGGTGTTTCTAGAATTTGATTAATAATATTTTATTCATGCACCAAGTTCTAGATAACCCTAATATTTTTTTATAAATAGAAGGTTTTTCCCCATTCATTAGTCACCTTCCATTGCATTAGATCACTCTGGATCTATATTGGTCACATTCTCCATTTTTTGCCTTGTGAGCTCCCTTTGAGTTCTATGTTTGTCTGGATTTTCTACACCAACAAGAGAGAGAAATTTTAGATCTGAAATGATGAGGACTTTCAAGAACCCATCCCATTGAGGAGAACCGGAAAACACCTTTCTTTTTCTCCTCTCAAGTGCCCCCTTTTCAATATAATATAAAAATTCTTTCAAAAACATTGTTCTTGTCTTGTCTATTGGATGCATGGAGCCATATTTTACTTTAACTGCTTAATGTATTTTATGCTTAGATCTGGATTTGTGCAGTATTATTTGGATCACCTAATTGCATATTTAAAGATATTTGGCAGCCATAATCGATGTTAGGGCTATTTTTATGCGTAGATAAAGTGATCTTTTACGACAAAAGATTCATACTAAAAGAGACGTATCTTTGGATAGAGATGACCTAATTGAGTGGGACCAAGGGCAAGAAAACTCATATTTTATATAAGGAAGAGTATGGCAGAATTATTCTTCATATCTTAGATTATTATTCATGTTTGCTCAGACTCTTGCTTCCTCTTGTTGTTCAGCAGAGTAGCAGTGTTTTTTAGCACAGGGTGTTCCCAAGCGGGAATCCCACCTCTTTCCTTGAGGAGCCTCTTGGGAGAGTTTGTATTCATCATTCCACATCAGGTTTTCAGACCAAGCTTCAGCCTAATTTATCATTGCACTTTTTTCTAGAGATTGTGCAGTGCTGCTGGGTGCAGCAGTGGAAGGGATTGGAATCCTAGTTTCTGAGCTAGTTTCTCATTGGAGGAAGGTTTCCTTCACTTGAGGGATCTGTTTGGAGAGATATAGAGCTGATTTCAGATCTATGGTATCAGACCACACATTTCCCATACATTCCCAGTGCTGTTCCAGCTAGGGAATGTGTTATTTTGGAGGCAGTATTCAGTGCATGGTTTGGTGGCTCCGTTGTAGTGTTTACTTGTGATTGAGAGGTTCATCCTTTCATGGGAGGAAGCCCTTGAGGGATCTACATAAGATCAGACATATTTACAGCCTTGTACACTCATTTTATTTAGTTTTGCAGTGGTGATTTAGTAAATTACTGAATATCATACTTTGTATGCAGAGTGTTTGACAAGAAACCCTTGTCGGTTTATCTTGTATTTTGTATAACGGAGACTAGATCTCATTTTCAGAGCATATTTTCCAATATAATTGTAGATATATTTGTCTCTGTAATTTTTATGTGTAAACCCTCTCTTAGACTGTGTAGTCCCTTTTATGCAGCAACTCTGGTATTTTGCAGTTTGGGGTTTTAACACATTTTTGGCAATCCTAGGTGTGGGAGATCTGTTTAACCCACCTAGTTTGATTTGTTTCAGCTCTATTATTGGATCTAGGTTTTATATTGATTAATTTATGGGATCCAAGGGTCGATTTCAGTATTTTATCACAAATGTTTATGGAAATGCATTTTTAGTGCATGATTCATGAGTTGTTCCAGATTTGGAATATTAAGTAATTTCACTCTTTGTTCAAGTGAAAATGGTAGCATTGTGAGAAATGTATGAATATGGAGCCTACTAGGGTTCTTAAAAAAATTTGGCTAGATTGAAGTCTCGCACCATCAGTTGGGCCAAAAGTAAGAAAAAAAATAGGTGGAGTCATTATCAAACATTGAGAATTAACTAGGGAGTATGATTGGTTCAGATAGGCTTGTATTTCTATCAGCGGAGACTAAGGATATAATTATCACTCTAGAATTGGAGAAAGCCAGGAGGCTCAAGAGTAGGGCTATCTGGTTACAAGTTGGAGATGAAAATACAAGATTATTTCAACAATGTGCCAAAGGCAGAAGGATCGTCAAAACTATCTGGGACCTTAAGGAATTGCATGGTTGAATGGCTCATACTCACTCCCAGCTTGCAGAAATGCGAATAAATAACTTCTCTAATCAATAAAAGGATCCAAGTAATGCTAATATATTGGAGATCATGCATATTGCTCGTTCCATGCACAGATTTGTTGAGGAGGATAGTTTGGAGGACTTGGATGCCCTAGTCACCATGGAGTGAGGTTGAGGGTGTTCTCAAATGGTTTAAAAAGGAAAAAATCCCTAGCCATGATGGGTGGCCTATTGAATTTTACCTTACCTTTTTCGACCTCATTGGCAAGGACCTCCTTCAAGTCATTGAAGCTAGCAGGACTTCAGGTCAGATATATGATGGTTTTAATTCTACCTTCATTTCCCTTATACCCAAAATTTATAAGCCCCTATCTTTCAATGACTATCGACTGATCTCCCTCTGCAACTGTATCTATAAGATTATAGCCAAAATTATTGCTAACTGCATTAATCCTATTATCTCCTGGCACATCACCAAAGACAAATTTTCCTTTCTCAATCATAGACAAATCCACAAATCAATTGGTACTACACAAGAGGCCTTGCACTCCATCAAACTCAGATGCATAAAAAGAAACATCCTCAAAATTGACCTTGCAAAAGCTTTTGACTGTGCCAATTGGAGTTACTTGCAAATCATTCTTATTCATATTGGATTCCCTCATTCCTTCACTAATTGGATTATGGGATGTATTACTAATGCCACTTTCAGCATTCTTATAAATGGTGTAGCATCTAATTTCTTCCATGCAGGTCGAGGACTTAGGCAAGGTTTCCTGCTCTCTCCATTACTATTTCTATTAATTATGGAAGGTGTAATATTCCAAAATAGGAAAAGTAGAAATATAGAAAACAAAAATGGAAAAGTAGCAGTGAATATAAATATGCCAAGATGTGAGACAAATATAGAGCCATATTATTAAATATAGTAGTAATAATGGACATAAAATCTTGAGGATCAAGTCACTCAAGTAATACAATACAAGCTTCCAATAAAGACATAGAAAAATATATGAAGGAATGTTACTATACAAATGTCAGAAGATCAATATAGCACAGTCCTAGGGGAAATGACTATGGCTGGAAACATACAATGATTTAAAACATTGATATATGCCTCAAGAGATTCTAGAAATAAAGATCAAGGCTTTATAACATCTTTTCGAGATAGCCCAGAAAGGGTTTCCAGAAATACACAAAATATCAGAATGCTAGAATGCAACTCTAGGGATGAATAAGCTCTTCAACTGGGCATCTGAAAGGAGCTGGCTAAAACTGATGAAGGACTGAGTGGAACTCCCCCAAATAGATTCTCCAAGTGAAAGGCTAATCCCTTCACCAGAAATCTAACTCCCCAAATGATGTACTGAAACCACCCCTGCAACTTCTCTCTAAAATAAAGTATTCTATGACTGAAACTATGTTGTAGGGGATGGTAATGGCTTGGCCTAGTTCCAAATGCTGCAATAATTCCCAAGGACCTCCCCTGCTAGCCTTCCAGTGGAAAGGATGCTTCCTCCATTGAAAACAAGCTCAGAAAATGGCCTTGTAAACCATCCACTACTTCTACTGAGCAACACAACACAACCCTGGAAGAAAATATGCAGTAGAAGAAATCTGAAGCTTGGCCTGATGTCAAAATGTGGAAATGAAACCCAATAACCTCTCCTGAGTCGACACTCTAATTCCCCTGGGGATGAGGGTGGGATTCCCACTTGGGAACACCCTTGTGCTAAATAGCACAACAGTCTTCGCTAAACAGCTGAAGAGAGAAAGAAGTCATGACAGAATCAAAACATAATAATAATCAATATGCTTTCCATGGCTTCCATCCCCTTCCTTATATGCTTGGTGAGCTTCCTCACCCGTGGCCCCACTCATTAAAGATTCTACTTCCATGCAAAGACTCCTCCTCCAAAATTGCGATGTCTCTCATTAATTATCCACTCCCTCCATACCACCATTGTTGATTTGGTCAAACTTGACCCCATCCACATGCCTCAACCCCTATTCAAACCTAAGGGTGATTTATCCAGCTAATTTGATGTTTCTTGTTCACATTAAGAGTTATTTACTCCTACTAAGGAGATTTATGGGTCTCCCTACCCTCTTATTATTTTAACTAAGAATTAAAAACAAAAATTAATATTCCAACTTGCTAAAAGCTAATTGGGAATATTACAGTCCTCCCCTCCAAAATGTTGCTTGTCCTCAAGCAACTATAAAGGTGAGTGTTGAAAAACTTCTCCTCCCCTTCTGACACCTCCATGTGATAAGCCCTCCTCATGAACCAAGTGTCCCCCAATCAATCCATCCCTGAAATGCTCCTCCCAAGTGCTCATGAGATGCATCTCCCAAGTGCTCAAGTTAACCAAATGGCTCATCCCATAAGGAAACAAGAGATATAAGGTAGAAATCATGTATTTCCCAATGTTCTCCCTAAAGCATGAGGCATAAGAAATGTGGATAATCTCATCCCCAATGGGCACATCCAATCCATGTGTCATCCCTCTAGTCATGCCCACAAAAATGATAAGAACATCATCAACATATGAGATCATAATAAAAATCATACTAGCTTCCATATGTAATACCAGATGAGGATAATGGTCCCTCAAGTGGAACTAGCGTATTTTTACTCCTAACTACCTCAAAATATGATATGAGGAGTGGTTTCCCAACCACTTTCTTGCTGCCCCAATCCTCTCACATGCTTCGAGAAGGTGAATGATGTGTGGTGCCAACTGAGTACACCTTGAAAAAGATATCATCTCCCCAAAATCTCCTAGGGAGTGGCCATCCTCATCACTACTTATGGTTCCAAGTAGATCATGCATTATAAAGAAAAGAGTACCCCCTTTTGGAGCAATGAATTTTACATCAATGGAAAAGGAATACATGTACTGATTTAGTGAATCATGATGCACAAAAATACAATCCTTACCATGTACCTTGAGCAAGCTAGTGAAGTGGCTCATAGATGGGCCTCCTCTCATTCCCAATGAGAAAGGAAGTGGCTGTGATAAATCTGCCAAATATTTATGTCTCTCCTCAATCTCCAAACAACCCATGCATCTCCTGATATGATGGTGCATCTCCTCTTTGAAGCCTTCCCAAGTGAATCCCTTCGTGATAGTATAATATGCCCTCATGAAATTAGTGTAGCTGGAGAGAAAATCCTCATATGATGCATGTAGTAGCTTCTCCTTGAGCTTAGAGGATCTAGTCAAGAAGATCCTACTCTGATAATAGATGACTCGATCTCTCACTATATATCTCCCATATGACAACTGGTCATCAAGTATCCTGCATGAGAAGAGATCCTTGGAGTATTCCACCAATAGTTGGGATCTCCAATAAGGATCTATAATCCATAATGACAGTGATGTTGCTCTATAATGTAAATCACATGTCATGTTTATTCCCTCTCTTTTGACATCTCCCACTCCAAATTCATATGCCTGGATGTTGCTATCCTACCTTTGTTTCTCCTCCTGTAGCTGCTCCAACTCAAGTAAAGGTTGAAGTTTTTGGAGGTTAGCCTTTCATGGGAAGCTATCACCTATCCAAAACCTTCTGAGTTTGGCCAATGTATGCATGAGTGGCCACCAACCTATACCATATGTGGAAGATTCCTCTCTATGTGGAAGTATCTTCTGATTCTCCAAAGATAGGGATCAGTTTCCTTGCACCATGATGGTGCCATCCTCCATCCCTAAAACATCTTCTCTTAGCATAAGATGTTTGGTGAGAGTGGATAATACTGATATTGGGAGAATGTCTCCCTCCTCCTTGAGCCTACCCAATACTCTTTTTACTGTGCCAAGTTCTCCTAAGGTCCTCACCCCTCCTAGATCTATGAGTGATGCAACTTATTGTGAGACATCTTTCATCACCTCCTGGTCTAGTGGCCTCCTTGGTGGAATGCATCTAAACAGTAATGTATCATGGGCCAAAGTCAGATGTATAATTGAATGGACTACTAGTTCCTTACTTCCATTATGAAAATCTAGCTCTATTCTCTGTGTTGAAGTTGTCTGAGAGGGATATGTGTGCATTCCCCTAATCATCGGATTCTTAACACTACTTTTATCTTTCCACTCCATATGTAAAGTCTCCCAATCAGTGGTGACCTTCCCCAAAGTAATCAACCACTGCACACCCAATATCACATTTGTGTCAGGGATATCAACCACAAATAAGTGATCAGTCAATGTGTATGTTCCAGTGGTGACAGATAATACCAGAACATACTTCATGCACTACATGGTTCTAGAACCCGGGACCAAAGCTAAAAACCCCTCAAAGTCATCAGTGGGTATTTCCCTCTTCTACACTAATTGGGAATCAATAAAGTTGTGGGTAGCTCCACTGTCAATCAACACTGATACCCTCTGATCCTGAATGGAACCTCAAACGCTCAAATTCAAATAATTGGGTACTCCTCGCAAAGATGCAAGGGCCCCTCCAATTGGAGAAAATGCCCCACAAATTCAAATACTTGGGTACTCCTTGAAAAGATGCAAGGGCCCCTCCAATTGGAGAAAATGCCTCATTCCCACCACATGGTGATGGTGGATCCTCTCCTACTATCCCAACATTGTGACCTCCTTCTAGTTCCTCTTCTTCCTCCTCTTCATCATCAGATAATACCTCTATATAGTGTGCCTTCCCTATTGCAAACCTATGTCTGGGTGCCCATGATTCTTGGCATGTGAAGCAAAGCTTCCTTCTCCTCAAGTCTCTTCGAATATCATCACTAAGAGGTAATTTTTTTTGGCTCTCCTTTGAATTAGGAGCCTTCATATCTTTTCCCTTTGATGGAAAAGTGGGCTTTTTCTGAAATGGTGCCTTTTCCCTAAGCAAAACATCTTGTAGATCTCTGGCCCTTTCATCAGCATCTTGAAGGGTAGTTGGTTTGGTTGATTTAACCAACCCATGTAGAGGCTCTGCTAGCCCATCAATAAACATATAGACTCTCCTAGCTACAAAAAAATTAGGAACCATAACAGAAAGTTTTAAAAATTCAAAAATGTAAGCTTTTGGATGACCTGACTATTTGAGCTTAGCTAGCTCAATAAAATGTACCTCCGGGTCTCTTCAATCAAAAATCTCCACCAACCTCCTGGTGAACTCTAAATATGTAGTCACATTGGCATTACCTAATGTAGAAATACCATGAAACCACCAATCATGTGCCTCACCCTCAAGGTATAGTGTTGTTATTTTGATGGCTTCCATCTCTGGTACTTGGTTCAACTGGAAGTAGATGTCTAGTTTCTCTACCCAAGAATTGGTTGTGCATTTGGATGACCCATCAAAAGCGGGTAAGAAGAATCTACCCATAGTCCAGTGAAGATCATTGTTTTGTATGAATCCTACACCTATATTGTGACGCCGAGGTATCTTATTGTCCTTGATCTAAAAAAACTCCTGAAATCTTAAATTATCCTTGAATCTCTGAGATTGAGACTCATACTCAAGAAAATATTCGTCAATAGTTTCTTCTTCTTGAAACCCTCCATTTCCCACTGCTAAGAATGTAGGCATAGTGGAGCATTGGGAAATCTATTGCTTCACTGGTTTATCATGCCAGTGATGTGAAATGTGGGAGCCTTCTCAACGTAAAAAAACTTTAGGGGATTCTTTGTGTCTATCCATCCTCATCTCCTTGATTTCTCTTGCAATATCTTGCATGGTTTGAAGAAGAAGCTTAGGGAACTCCTTCTCATCCTCTTCTCCTGATATGGGAGTTTTTCCCTTGTATTCTCTATCATCTGTAGAATCATACCTCTGGTTTATTTTGAGATACCTATTCTCTCTATCTGTGAGAGGCTTACCTTCTTCTGATGACATATTGGCTGAAACTCACAGGCTGAGCCAATATTATGCTATGATACCACTGTAATATTCCAAAATAGGAAAAGCAGCAATATAGAACACAAAAATGGAAAAGTAGCAGTGAATATCAATATACCAATATGTGAGACAAATATAGAGCCATATTATTAAATATAGCAACAATAATTGACATAAAATCTTGTGGATCAAGTCACTCAAGCAATAAAATACAAGCCTCCAATAAACACATAGACAAATATATGAAGGAATGTTGTTATACAAATGTCAAAATATCAATACAGTGCAGTCCTAGGGAACATGGTTGCATCTGGAAACATACAATTATATAAAACACTGATATATGCCTCAAGAGATGCTAGAAATAAAGATCAAGGCTCTATAACATCTTTCTGAGACAACCCAGAAAGGGTTTCTGGAAATACACAAAATATCAGAATGTCGGAATGCAACCCTAGGGCTAAATAAGCTTTGCAACTGGGCACCTAAAAGGAGGTGGCTGAAGCTAATGAAGAACTGAGTGGAACTCCTCCAAATATATTCTCCAAGTGAAATGTTTATCCCTTCATCATAAATCTAACTCCCCAAATGATGTACTGAAACCACCCCTGCAACTGCTCTCTGAAAGAACACAGTCTATGGCTAGAACTACATTGTAGGGGATGGTAATGGCTTTGCCTAATGCCAAATTATACAATAACACCCAAGACCTCCCAATAAAATGGATGTGGTGGAGGATCTATACTACACCTATCAGACACTCAATGTTTTCATCTAAAGATGGGCCTTGGACCTGGTACCAACAATTATGTTGAGCTCAACAGCATCAGACTCCTCCTCTTGTTTGCTCGAGAGAAAAGTTGCAACAAACTACAGATCTTTGGGGACTCTCAAATCCTTATCAATTGGTTTAATCTTTCGGCACAATTTCATGCACACATTCTTAGATCATTTCTCGATGAAGTCTTATATTGAAAATTTCTTTTTGACTTCATATTTTTTACTCATATTTATAGGCAGAGGAACCAAATGGCTAACAATTTATCCAAAGAAGCCTCGTAGATATATTGGGGCAAATGGCACATTTTTGAACAGGATGGCCTGCAGAAGTACCAGTACTATCATCGACCATTCATTGATATAATGGTGGAACCAGGAGCAGTCTAGACAAAAACTACACATTTTTGGTTTTTGGTTTTTTGCGGTTAGTTACTATATATTTCTTATTTTTGTACATACCTATATATTTATTTTTATTTTTATTTTTCTATTGCACTTACTAGACTTTGATGATGGTGGATTTTGACTCTACGGAGTATTTGGTACCTACCTGATCTTTGCATAGATGAATTATGTTGATGATGCAATATGTATTTTTTCTTACTTTAATGAAAAATTCTGACTTTTTTCCTTGGAAAAATAAATAAATATCTCCTTTAGTCTATATTACTCATTATATGGTTTAAAAGATAAAGTAGGTATTCTTTTATTTAACTTGGCTTTATAATTTTCTCCTTTTGTCATAGGTAGAGCCACTGCTGCTAGTAAATATTAATACCTTAAGAAAGGTTACCTTTTAACCATCAATAAATTAGTATCCCATCCATTTATGTACAATTTCTTTGAGTTAACTCCTTAGTTATTCATTTTTATTTTTCTCTTAGAAAGTCATTGTCCTGGCTTGATAACCCAAAAGTGACAATGCCATTCACTAGTTATGATTTAGACTGAACAAGTTTCCTTGTGATGAGACCCCTTGTCTTATGATTTTTAGAATCATGAGCTATTACCCTGTTTTGGTATGCAGTTGTGGTAATGTCAGTTAATAATTAACTTATGATCATGGTAAGCAAGCTCGGGACAAGACTTCTTATCCTTTTAGTTTATTTATTTTTATTTATTTTATTTTTGAATTACCCTCTAAAAATGTATTTTCAATGGATGGGGAGAATTATTTACTCCTAAAGAGCTTTGGATGACATTTTAGAGTTGAAGATGCTTAGTTACAAAAGTCATTTTATTTGTAAAGATGAACCCTTTTATGATTTATTTATTTTTTTGACAGAATCAGATACTGATTTATATTAAAATTCAAAGGTTGTCGGTTTCATGCCTAGCTGCATATAGTTTTGACTTGACTATTTTGGTAGGAGCTATACCATTTATACAAAAATTTCTTACAAAAATTTGACTTCTGCTATATTTAATAGTTCTAGCATGCCTTAAAACACTATACTCCTTATAGAAAATTCCTAGAATTAAAACTCTAAAACACTACATTTAAAAAACAAATCTAAGGGGAATTGAATCCTTGACCCAAAATGTTGAATGGGTCCTTTTCCTGCTTGACAATCGGACTGTGCTGAGCTCCAAGGTTGCCATTTTGATCACACTGAGTGCCATCACTACTTCCATGTTGAGTCGTTGCTGCAGTTCTGGAATAATCACCGAGTGTTCGAAGGAGATTCTGGGTAGTAGACCTTGTCTTGCCTTGGTCCCGCTGCCAATGCAGAAGCCCCACCTCCCTTTGAAGAAAAACCACCTGATTCTCTAGGTTTCTAATGCGGGTATCATGAATTTCCATCCTTTTAGCTGTGGCCTTGTCTTCGTCCCTCAGATTGAAGAGCAGGGTATTCAGGTTGACTTGCAAACATTCCAACTGAGCAGCATGTCTCCTACGCAGCTCATTTGGGGTCGGTTGCAGCTCATTGGAGGGGAAGATGTCCAATTTTTGGTTCTCCATTAGGGTGGTAAGGCAGATTCCCACCTCTCCAAAGACATCATTTTTTCTCATGTTTATCTCTACCTCCTTTTCTTTGACTAGGTGTAGACCTTCAATTGCTAGGATGCTCACGATCCCAGAGCTATCATCTTCCTTACTCCTCGTCATTTCTCTGTTTCTCTCTATGGCGATGGCATAATTTCCTTCGGCACTGACTGTGATGGTGATGATAATCATATTGGCATATCTTGGATGACTAATGTGGCTCTTCGTATTCCAATTTTTCATCTGACGCAGGGAGGCGTACATCTCATCCTCTGCAGCATCCATGGTTTCCCAATTCTTTCTCTTACTTGAGTTAACCATGTTGCAGTACTTCCCTCCAGCGTGTGCATTTATTTGCAGATGAGAGGGTTGTCTTATCGAAGGGTGCTTACCAATATACTCCCCATATTCTGGCACATGTCACTCTGTACTACCGTGTGTCTTGTTTTTGTAGTGGAGGTGAGGTGTTTCATCTATCTTCTCTGTTCTCCTATTGGAATTGCAAGTATTTTGTTTCTACCCCCTGGAGATACACCCTTCATGCAATGACGTAGGGATTTTATCACCCATCAAAATAGTTATGGAAGGTGGTGGGTCTCCATATTCGCCCCCATATTGATTTGGTTTGGATGAAGGTGGGCACCCTGATTTTCTTTGTTATCTGCTTATCCATTTAGATCTCTTTTTGCATGCCATGTAGTGAGAGACTCAAAGTGGTGAAGAGTGTTTTTGTTTCAATCCCAAATTGGAGATGTGATTCTACCATTTCTGTTATGAATATGCAGGAGGCTACTTATAGCCCATGAAGAGTCTCCAATAACATGGAGGGAGTGTATGTTATGTTGTATGGAAAGTTCTAGGCCTTTCCAAAGCTCTAGAGATTCCGCCTAGTTGTTAGTTTTGATACCAAGGCCCCAAGCAAAGTCAATCATGATTGATTCATCGGGGTTTATGATTACCCCTCCCACTCCTGCCATCCTGAGACCCTTTTATGATTGATAATAGGTTAAAAATACTTTACATATTATGAGTTTACAAAATTTACAATTTAGATGGAAAAATCTCAGAGTTTTATAGCATTCATTCAATTTTCTAAGTTGGTAGTCGTTTCCTCAAAAATTTATATTCTTCAAAAATAAAAATATAAAATAATTCAGAGGTGTTGTGAACAACTAGAAGTGTGTAATCAATCATTATTTTCTAAAAAAAAATATATGGATATGATACATTTAGAAGAAAATATTCTTCTAAGAAATGAATTTTTTCAGGATCAGCCCATTAATAGGGAATAAGTATTTTCTCCCTTGAAGTTCTTGTAACATAAAGGTTGATGGACCGATTTTTCCAATGATTTGGAATGTTCCAAGCCACATTCTTTGGAATTTGGTATGCTTACCTTTTTCCTTATGTGCTTTGTCCCATTTGAGTACGAGATTTCCAACTTGGAATTCTTTTGGGGAAACAAAATTTCCATCAAAAGATATTTTCACTATTTGTTGATGATGAGCATGAGTTTTTTTTCCTTTTTCCGTTTCTTCTTCCATTTTAAGGATAGGTGACATTCTTAATTGTAGGGAAGAAGAAGGTATGTCATCAATAAATTGAACTAGGGATAGCGAGGTAAGAGCTAAATTTGAAGGAATTATAGCTACTTTCCCATAAACCAGATGGAATGGAGAAGTTCCTATGGAGGCCTTTTGAGTAATTATATCTGCCCATAGTGAAAATGTTAAAGATTTATGCCAATTTTTATGATTTTGATCAATAGTTATTTTGATAATTCTTATGATATTTTTGTTTGTTGATTCTACTAAACCATTACCTTGGGGATAGTAGTTAGCAGAGTATTTAAGTGTAAAACCTCTTTTAAGAGCGAAGTTTGTCATACTATTTCCCGAAAAATAAGATGAATTATTAAACATAAGTGCATTAGGTAAGCCAAATCTAGTAATAATGAATTGATCAATAAATTCAATTATGGCTTCAGAATTAGATACCTTTAGTGGAATTGCCTCCACCCACTTAGTAAAACAATTTTTTGCAATTAGAATGTATTTATGTTATTTGGATGAGTTAGGAACAATCTCACCTATGATATCCAATCCCCATTGTTCAAAAGGTTGATCAATGTTGACTGGTTGGAATGTCAAGGCTGGATTTCTTTGTCTTCCAGTAGCAGTTTGGCATGTTTTAAATTTTCTCACATATGTATGAGCATATTTTAACAGAGTGGGCCAGTAATAACCTGCATGAAGGATTTTATGTGTAGTGGTATCTCCACCGAAGTGTCCACGTGCGGGTCCATCATGGAGTTCCTGCAAAACTCTATGAGCTTCATATTTCTCAAGGCATCTTAGTAATACAGAATCATAGTTTTTCCTAAAAGAGAAATTGTCTATGAGTTGTTATTGATTATATTTTAATATTAAAGCTCTCTTTATTTTATGATTGATTTCTATTGGAGCATATACATTCTTTAAGTAAAAAATTAAATCAGTATACTGTGATTTTGAATCATTTAACCTTACCTCAATAATTTGAACAGTATTACTTAATTATTCATCATTTGATAAATTGGATGCTCCTGATAGCAGTTTGCAGAGAACTTGTCCTCTAATGATTTTGGCTGGTTTTATTTCAATGTCATATTCCTGCAAAGCAATTACCCAATTTTCTCTCTTTTCTCCTAGTTCTTTCTGTATAAGTAGTTTCCTTACAGTCGAGAACAGAATTATTACCTTAGTGTGAGTTTTAAGAAGAAAAGGTCTAAAATTATTTAACGATTTATAGATAGGAAATGCGTGTTTTTCTACTTCAAAATAATTTAGTTCAACACCTTGGAGGTTTGAACTAAAGAATGAAACAAGTGCTCCAATATTTTGATCATCAATCTATGTTAATACATCAGTGTAAGATTTTTTTGATGCAAAAGTATACAAAATAAAATTTTTGGAAAAATATGGGGTAGAAAGAGAAGGTGCATTAATGATGCCTTCTTTTATCAAATCAAAGGCTTTTATTTCATCATGTCCCCACTTAAATAGTGCATTTTTCTTAGTCATCACTTGCAAAGGAAAAACAATTTGAGAAAAAATTGGAACAAATATTTTAACAAAATTTATTTGTCCTAAAAAGGGTTGCATGGATTTATTTTTATGGGGATGTGATAGTTTAGAAATTTCCTTAATTATTTCAGGATCAATATAAATGGCTTGATTTGAAACAATAAATCCTAAAATTTTTCCTTCACTTAAAGCAAAAAAGGACTTTTTTGGATTTAAAGAGATTCCATATTTCAAACATTGTTCAAGGATTTTCTTAAGATCGTGATAGTGGTCGCTCCTTTTGTTGGAGTAAATAGTTATATCATCTAGATAGACAACCACTGTCTTATTGATTAACCCTCTAAAATCAATATCCATTGCTCTTTTAAAGGTTGCTCCTACATTGATTAATCTGAATGGCATTTTTTCATAGGCATATGTACCCCATTTTGTTATGAATGTATTTTTTAATCTATCTTTAGGATGAAAAAGAACTTGATTATAACCTGAAAATCCATGAAGGAAGGACATTAATTCAAAACCAGCAACTGATTGAAAAAAAAATTCCATTGGTGGTAATGGGAAATTGTCTTTCAAGAAATATTTGTTTAAGTTTCTAAAATCAATACAAATATGAATATTGTCATTCTTTTTCCTAACAGGAAATAAATTTGATACCCACTTAGAATGACTAATAGGGAAGATATATTTTTCTTTAAGGAGTTTATTGATTTCACTCTTTATTTGACTTTCAAGGCCAGGGTGAATATTCCTTAATTTTTGTTGTATATGTTTTTCAGTGGATATCATTGGGATAGTATGTTGAATTATTGAAGTATCATAAGTTTTTAAGTCATCATATTTCCATGAAAAGACATTATTGTATTTTTTCAATAAATGAATAAATGCTAGTATTTCATCAGAAGAAAGATGAAGTCCTAGGTTGATGTTCTGAGGATTTAGATATGTTTCTAGATTTACTAGTTCAAACCTAAAAGTTGAACTTTGGAGTTTATAATTGGTAATATTTTTGAATCTATCTTTAATACAATAGAGATCATCGAGTTTGACCACAGACTTAAATATATAATTTTCTTCATATTTTTGTTGTAATTGTCTTTCATAGACATCTTCATCAATCAATTGACCGTCATATGATCCCTCAAATGTAAGAAAAGTAATAAAATCATCATCATCATTTAATACCCACCCATTCGTAACATTATCAAGAATAGATGGGTGAAAAATATATTCTATAGAAAATATATCTGGGCTATAATCTTCTAAAGGAATAAGCTTGGATTCCATGTTTTCTAGAAGGTTTGCACTTGCATTCTGAATTCTTGGAATAGACAAGATATTGAATGCTAAAAAATGAAAGGTAAGAGATTGTACCAGCGATTGATAATGTTTAAGATGGCTGGAAATACAATGTATAGTATTTCTTACCTTCTTAACAATTATTTCAGAGTCTCTAAATACCTTAAGATACTTAACACCAAGGTCAATTTCTTTGGTTAAGCCTTGAACCCATGCCTTCTATTATGCAGTATTATTTGTGCATTCAAATTAAAGTCTACATGTAAGAATAGTTTTTACACCTTCTAGATCGATTAATATACAAACTGCTCTTGCTCCTTCACTAGATTTTCACCCATAAAAATATAGAGTCCAAAATAAAGTATCACTACAAGGATTATCTATAGTATTTACACACTTGGAAAAATCAGTCTGAGAAAAATTTTAAACCTGGGAATTAACTGAATTGGTAAGAAATAGAGACTTTAGAGCATCGAAATTCCCCAAGAAGGATTTAGTCGAGTAATTTCCAAGGATATATTAGTAAAGGCCATGGGTTAATTTTCTTCTTCAAATTCAGTTACTGAATGTTTTAAATGTTTTTCATGGTCTACTCTGATTTGATTTGGATTAAAATTATGGGAAAGCCACATATGAGACCAGTGATTAGAAAAATACCAATTAAGTTTTTCTGACAAATATCTACTTAAGGTCGGACCATAGAAATCTGGTATATCAAAAACTAAGAATGGAACTTTGGATTGGATTCTAATATGATCAAGATTGAATTCATTTCTCCTAATATTTTAACTTTTGTTATGTATAATTGTACAATATGCTCTGCTGTAATGTTTCTAATTATCCCAAGCTAATAGGAACATTTCATTTTGTTTTAATTTTATTTATTAATGAATAAAATGTAGGGGAGGACATGAAAAACCCCTTAAATCAAAGAATAAATACATGCCCAATGTGAAAAGGGATAAATCCGGGCCTTTTTAATAAAATCCACTTGTGTGTGAAACAGGTTTGAGCTAATTGACTCGGTCAACAGGACCAAATCTACATCGTTGTCTAGGTTCAATGTATCTCCTAAAGGGGCAGCGCAGTTCTAGAAGGAGGACCTCATGTGAAAGTGGTTAAGTGATTCAAGGTGGTTTAGGGTTTTGCACATCCTCATCTTATAAAAGGAACACTACTATATTTGGTGTAAATTCCGACACTTGGTTCCGACGCTTTTGACCAAATGTCGGAAATTTCCCCAAATTTTTTCCATCCTGTCCGAAACTGTTGCTATACCAACATTTATAGAAAAGTGTCACAATACCAACACTTAGAAAAGTTTCACAATTGTGACGTTTGGAGGAAGATGTCGCAATTGCGACACTATGGCCCACAGCGTCGCTATTGCGACGACTGCCTCCAAACGTCCAAGTGCGACACAATGTCTAAGTGTTGCAATTGTGACGTTTGGAGGCACCCGTCGCAATAGCGATGCTTTTTCCACTGTCGGTATAATGACACTTATATGCGCGCTACATAAAAATACGAAACTTATATGCGCGCTACATAAAAATGATTTTATTGTTTCGTATCCATCGCAATAGCTACATTAACGTTTGATATCACGCGCGCATTCGCCCTCCGCTCTTGCAGAACAACATTCACCCTCAGCATTCACCCTCAGCTCTTGCAGAACAGCATTTTCCCTCAGCATTCGCCCTCAGCATTCACCCTCAGCTCTTGCAGAACAACATTCACCCTCAGCTCTTGAAAAATGGTAAGTTCTTACTGCAGGCCCTTCCTCCTATAGTAGGGTTGACTCTATTTGGGTTTTTTGAGTCAATTCCATTGGATTGTGTTAAGATGTAGGGTTCTCTCTAGATGTCAAGAATCAAGATTCAATACCCTCTATTATCTTCATCACCCAATACAAGATTTAAATTTTTCCCAAAGAAATGCTTATTAATTTGGCAGCCATTATTTCTCCCTGCTTTAAAAACCCTACATTTAAATGAAAACAAGCATTGCATTTCAACTACAAAAATCTATTAGTGTTCAAATGTACATGTGTGCATCACTTGTGTAGGGTATTTATTTTCCACTTTCACATTATCCAAGAATGTGTGCTGTATAGTTCATATTTTTTGTGATTTAGATTATCTTGAAAAAGGAAAGGTAAATTATTTCCCATGGAAAAAGAAGGTTTTCCCTTTTTACTACTGGAAATGGTACAACAAAGTTCCATTTCTACCCGAAACTCCTATGAAACAGGAACCAAATAAAGGCCATGTCCTCAATGGACATCATTTGGCTTTAAAAATGGCCATTGCACCGTGTTGTTTATTATATTACATCACGATAGTTTCTTAGGTCATTTCTTGTTTCTTGAGATGAAAAACAACCAAAGAAATTGTGAATATCCTTTCAAAAAATAAATGACCATTTCTCAATCATATCTCAACTATTTTTTATTTTATTCAGTGGTTGCTTACTTTGAGAGAAATTTGACACTTTTATAAGGAATATAACATAAAAACACAAAATGGGAAGGAATTGATGAGGCATATGACCTTTAGTTGTTGTCAATTAAGAATTGATAATACACGATGCATGTTCTGTAATACAAACTAGATTCCTTCCTGGAGTTAGGACACAAAGTATTGTATCAAAGTTGTAGTTTCTAACTTCTTGTATTGGTTCATCAATATTGAAATTCAAACATTGCATTGTCTTCATTGCTTCATGTTTGAATAATTTGCATCATATCGTACAATAGGAAATTAGGAATTATGATTATTATTACTTTATGGATCTGTTAAGTTAATTTTAAGTTTTCATGGTTTAGTGTGAAATTATTCTAGTGTGCCCCTAGGCCCAGGTGAAGGAATGCCAAGGACTGAGAACCCTAGTTTTTAAATGGTATTTTTTCTTATACCCAAAAACCCCTCAACATCACTTCTTATTATTTCTTAACAATAGTGTTGTAAACAATTTGAGAATTGATATAGCAAAATCTCACACTTCTCAAGATAAAGTCCTAAAGCTAAAGTGTGATACCATGTGTAATTCAATAGCCCCATTGTCACCTCACCAACCTCTTTTCACTTCGGGCTAGCTCTCCTCCAACTCAAGGGGGGTTCTTCCTAGTAGATGTTAGGGATCTAATGGCCCAACCAAACCAAGTCAAGAGCCCCCTAACTCTCTATGTTTACTACTATCAATCAAAATATTGAACAATAGGGTCAGACATGCATCCTGAAGATAAAATTGCCAGGGTATTTTTGGGTAATTTCAAAGGGAAAGTCCCAAAACACATATAATAAGGGAATTATAACATGATTTCAAACATTAAATATCAACAAAATTGTTTAAAGGATATTGAAAGGAAAAAGGTGATGGAAGACAGAAAGTTCCTTACTTAAATGCTCTAAGGATTTTTCAATAGTTGCTCCAAAAGCTTCACTTCAAGGCCCTTCAAGATCGTCTCCAAAAATGCTATACCATCAGCTTCAACAATGTTTCTCCAAAAATATCCTCAAGGTCTTCACAACAAGTTTACTAGAAGTTTCTCCAACAATATATTCAATAAGGTCTTCATTGTCAACTCGTCTCTTGTTTGGATGCCTTAATGTGCAATGACATGTTTCCAGGACTGAATTCAATGCAAGGCATATTTGAAACTCTAACTCTGTCTTCCGGTGTCTTATTAGAAATTATTTTAGTTTTCATTTTGTGTTTTCAAGTTAGATATTGTTTTCAAGTTTTTACATTTATAATTTTATTGCAATGTGGCAGACTGATCAGAGCAGTGCAAGAACAACCCCGAGACGGGATGATCGTGGAAAGAGGCCAGCGGAAGAACATGTAAAGTGCCAACATTGCTCTATCTTCAAGTATTTTAGTTATTTACATAATTGAAATAATATTAATTTTGTTCAAATATGCAGACACCTAGCCATGGTACGCCTGATGATTCCCTCTTTGAGGAAGAGCTTTCTTCATCCCTATCTCCAGTGTTCTTGTTGCGAAAAAAGGCACGAGATGCAAGGTTAGAATTTAATACATTGATAGATGCGCCTCAAACACCTGAAACAGAAGAGAGGATAAAACATCTTATGAGCCAGCTAGAAAGATATCAGGTAATAATAAAAATTCAAAAGGATAATTTTTTTTGTTCTGCATGAGATGAATTGTGATAGTTTGATTTTTAATTTTTACATTGACTAAACTAACAAAAAGTTCTTTTGTATGTAGCGTTTTCTGTCACTTGCTGAACCCGGTGTTGGTGGTAGTGGGAAACAAGGGCAAGAGATTTCCCAACAACCCTCTCGTACACCTTCTACTCCTTTAGGTGCCAGCCAAGAAACACACCCTGCCCAAGCAGACACCCAGCCAACCACTGAACGTGTTGGCAATGATGAGGATGATATGGCCAACTACATTATTGTGTTTCCTGGAGCTACACGTGTCAGCTCCACAGGGACCATTAATGGCACGTTGTTGGTGAACGATGAAGGTGTCCCTATAAAGCATGTACAACTCCTAGGTAAATTTTAATATTTTAACTATTTCATGTACTTTATCTAAAACATATTTATCATGATTTTTATTTTTAAATTAATGATAATATCTTCTTCTTTTTTTTCTGTGTAGGAAACAATGAGTTCTATAGGTTTTTGGATAGCCATGCGTTGGTAATTTTTGGCCCAACCATACGCACAGGGTGGAATTCCCAGAATTCCAACCTGAAAAAAGAACTTCTAGATTTTCTAGAAGCCCTTTTTGGGGTCGGCACATTTGACAGAACATCGGTGGCTCGGGTAGCCGAAAAATATTTGAAATATACCAGGGACACCTATAGGACGCAATTTCAATTTACCCCTAGATATGAGCGTCCTCTCGCAATTCCAGAGAGTGAGTGGAGAGCACTCATCCATGACAGAAAAGAGAAAAGGGCAAAGAAAGAAGGAAAAATGACAATTGGACCCGCAAGGTAAATTACAACTTTAATTCAATAGCTTTAATTTTCTCTATGTCTAAAATAAAAGTGTGCTACGTCATATATGACTTCAATATTTTGATGCTAGGTTTCCTGACACCTCGAAGGCAACCAAAGCTAAGATTGAAAAAAAGGGCCATCACAAGTTAGGCCAGGGCAACTACTTGAAATTAGCCGCAAGAATTGTAATTAAGTAGCTAAACATCTTATAATTAATTGTATCGCCTTCCAACGTTTTTGTAATCCTATCAAATATGATTAAAAATACACAATCATATGTAATGTAGGGTGATGACTTCGTAATAGAAACTACAGAGGAAGATAAAAATATCGCTTTCCATTTTAGCTATCAAGCCGTAGTTGAACGTCGCAAAAGCTTGGGGTAGGTCCCAAGATCCAGAATGCCTGATAAGGTAAAACATTAACCTTTCAATATGTTTGTTTTCGTCCATAAATTTAATTTCTAACAACTTTGTTTAAATTAGGGGAGCAACACTACCGACGAGGCAAATAACCCAATTTTAGAGCCAGATGTAGATGATCCTCATGTGCAACCTGATCATTGTAGTGGGGACCAGGGCGACAATGCTACTATCAGTGAGGGTCGTGACGGTAATTAATTTCCACTTATAATTTTTTCTAATTATACCTTGATGGTTGTCCTTATAACGTTTTTTGTCTAAATGATAGAGAATGTTTCCCTTGAGGATCTTACCACCAGAGAGGAAGACAGGGCAACAATCCCAACGGCAACAACTGGTGCACCAGGTAAATAATCTCATTGAAATTTTTTTTATTAATATTACCGAACTAGTTCAATGATATTTAAAAACTGACAATTAAAATTTAATATTATCTGTTTTTGTAGGCGATGTCCCGTCACTGGATGAGACCAAACATCGTGACTACGCAACTAGGTCAGCGGCGACAACTGGTGCACCAGGTAAATAATCTCATTGCAATTTTTTTGATTAAAATTACCAAACTAGTTCAATGATATTTAAAAACTGACAATTAAAATTTAATATTATTTGTTTTTATAGGCAATGCCCCATCACTGGATGAGACCAGACATCATGACTATGCAACTAGGTCAGCGGCGACAACTGGTGCACCAGGTAAATAATCTCATTGCAATTTTTTTATTAATATTACCGAACTAGTTCAATGATATTTAAAAACTAAGAATTAAAATTTAATATTATTTGTTTTTGTAGGCGATGCCTCGTCACTGGATGAGACCAGACATCGTGACTACACAACTAGGTCAGCAGTGCGGGTCGAAAGGCACAAAATAGGAGCAGAGCATGATGATATTGATGATGTAATTAGGAGCATTAGAAATAGGAAGAAGAAAAAGAAAATTCGATAATGTAAAATATTATATTATTATAAGACAAAAATTACCATACTTGGAACGTTTTTTGCGTTATATAAAAAACTCATTTATCATAATATTTTTATGTCAAGCATTAATTGCAATGTTTCCTTGCGTACTTTTTGTTGAATTGTTTTTTTATTAGTTATTGAATATTTTTTTGTATGCTCATAAAAGTAAAAAATGAAATATAGATTGGGTATTAGGGAATTGAGAGTGATGTGAGGGGGGGGGGAGGGGCCATAAGAGCTTCCACCTTCACGTGGTTGGCCCTGTTTAGTAGAGAAAAAATTATTGGAGTGATTTAATCTTGGAGCAAACCTCCCTTGATCCAGCGTAGCAACAAAAAAGTCATTTTTGACTTAGTTGCTACTCTTTCAGATCATGGAAGGCTTGTTCCAAGTTCATGCGACTCCAATAAATTGTTCTTGAAACGAAGAGGAGATTATTCAGGTATGTTTTGACATTTTCAACATATGTTCTAACATTATCATAAGAATGCATCTTAGAGTAAAAAATACTACATCAATTACTTGTATTTATTGTATAGATAATGATGGATTTTGATTGACGTGGCAATGTAGGTACAAATCCTCTTGCATCATGAGTAATACAACTTGTCAACCAGGGTCATGTCCAAGATATTTTTGCTTGTGTGCTTGACCAGGTTTTTAATGTCACATTTTGTAAGTTCCTTTACAGTTCATAATTCAATATTAAGCTTGTTCATGATTATTATCTAGGTTTTTTGTATGTGTTTTTTCATCTATTTGATTGTAAGCAACTCTGCATGTTTCCTGTTGTTCACTATGATTTCTCACATTACCACTCCCAGGATGAATCTGAATTTATTGTTACATAGGTTACTTTATTGTTACTATGATTCCTCCATTTACGATTTCATAGGTTACATCATGTAAAGTTGTCAATCTCAGGTTGGTGATGAGCTTTAGTTCTCCAGATTTGGGGCCTTTCTGATATTTTCTCCCTCATGTCATTCCTTCATCACCTCGTTGTTTGAGCATGCAAATTTTCTACCACTTGTACCAATTGGCACATGTCAATCTCTGAGTGGTGCCACATTTCACCTATTTTCAGTGAGAGTTTAGGGTTTCTCTAACATAGCTTCAGAAATCCGATTAAGTGCCTGCTTGAATATTGTCACATAATACGCATGGTTTGGATTGATGAGCATGTTCTGAATGGTTGTTTGATTCATAAGAACCACCCATATAGTCATCTTGAGATATTTTAGAAGTTTTCTCGGGTTTCCTTTTTCACCGTTTCTAGTGGGTGGGATGGTGTGGGGTGATCCATCAATACTGGTGCTCTTGTAGTAGGGAATTTGTTTTTGGGGATATAAAGGAGCATTTGATGTAGATATCCCATTGGATGCATTCATAGATGGGCACTAGAGGTCAAGAATTTAAATTAAAAATATGCAACCTCTAGCATGGCAACCTGAAGGCCGCGAGAGACACTGGTTAAAGATTGTTTTGTGCTCGCCTTAATATAGTCGTGATTTCTTTCTATTATCTTAATGCAAATATATAGTCCGGTCTCATTAAAATGAGGATTGTGGTTGTATTTCTCTTTGGTTGTTTCTCTCTTAATGCTCCAGAAGTTGCCAAAAGTTGCAATAGTTGTTTAGTTTGCCTGTTACAACTTAAAAGTGGTTTTTAGTAATGGGAGTCATGTTTTTTAAGGTTCATACTAATATGAAGATCTTGTAATTCTATATTCAGCATAAGAGAAGATGGCCTCTGCTTTGGGCGGTATGACAACAATTGCCACATCTACCTCATTGGGTAACAATGGAAAGGAGAAGAAGTTGGGTGCAATGTTTGATAATTATGGCAGACAATTGTCTTCTCTTTCAATTTTTTCACCCATTTCCTTTAATCGCTCAAGCAGAAGAGGGACTCTGAGATTACGCGACAGAGAGAAGGTATTTAATACAAGAGCTATGGAAAAGGATTTGTAATTCAACAAGGATGGCTCAGTGACAAAAAAATTACAGGTTAGAGAAAAAATTATGTTTAAAGGAAGGTCACCTGCACGTGAAACTTCACTGCGGTGGATCTTTCCGTGTCCACTTATATTCGATTTTAATGTGTTATTTTAATTTTTCATGGAGGTTTTTTTTGGCATATGGTCTGGCATTCAATTGCACACTTACCGAAAGCATTGTCAATTTGTCTTGCAGGCGGTGTGAAAAAACTTGTTGATCTTGTTGGAGTCACCCTTGGGGCGAAGGGAAAAATGCTGTCTTGGAGAGCAAGCATGGTTCTCCGAAAATAGTTAATGATGGTGTGACAGTAGCTAAGGAGGTAATTTGTAGATGTGTGCTCTAGTTTTCTTTTTAACGTTTTATTAATTCCCCCTCTTAAATGTCTTAGATTTGGTAGGCATAATTTGAAAACTCAAAGGTGAAAGGAAACATATTTGTTACCCAGTGGTCTACTTGGCCTATGGACTAGCCACATTAGAGTAATGCATAAAGCTTTTCACAACAATAAAAGGAAAGGGTTATGGGTGAGTCAAATTTTATTGTTATTGACAGTGTAATGAAATGTATCTCAATGCTATGGTTTTGGCCTTTTTATTGGTTGAATTAGAGGACCCAGCTGAAAATATTGGGGCCAAGTTGGTAAGGCAAGCTGCGGCAAAGACAAATGATTTAGCTTGGGATGGAACCACAACATCTGTTGTTCTTGCACATGTTCGAATATTAAAAAATTCCAGAACAATGAATGGAGAATAAATCTCCCTTATTTTAACTCAGAGAAAATAAAAATTTCTTTGACAGGAGACAGAGTTTCAATACTTTGAAAACAAACTTCTATTCCCTTCAATAACTCAAAAAAAAACTATTACACTTCTTCCTCACTGAGAGGGATTACAAAATTATGACTGCTACAAAACACAGTGCATAAAACCAACTCACTGTCTGTTCAAAACAAACATACTCTGTCTCTAAAACACTCTACTGTTTTTTTCACTTTCGCACTGCTGTGCATACACACTTAAAAAGTTACACTCAGTCTTTCACTTTTTACACACTGCTGTGTAATAAAAAATTTACGTACTATCTATAAAAAAAAATACCAAGATTTTTTGTCCTTTTTGTTTTTATATGTCGTAACATATAAAACATATTATAATAAACCCTCTTTTTAAAAAAATAAAATTAAAACTATATTCTATGGCCCACCTTTCATTTCGCATATGATATATATATAACATATGTTTAAAACATATTTATATATTAAAGCATACATAAAATTAAATTATCAAAACATTAAAGAACCCTTTCCATCGAACTTCAAAAGTCTGAATAGATTGAATTTCAAACCAAATTCGTGTTCCAAAATGGGATGCCGACGTCTGCCTAATTTGTAACGCGAATTCTCAATCCAATGTGCCTTATAAAAAATTCGAGTCCGGTTTTCAAGTTTTCAGATTCCCTTCAATTTCATGCGATCCAATATTAATGCTCCACGTGTCCTCCTTTTGAATTTACAAAACTGGGGGGTAAATTTCTGTTTGTTTAATTTCTGGTTGGTGAATTGCGTTAATGCTGGTTGTTGTGTTTAAAGACAATCATGTACAGAAATATGGTTGTGGCTGTCTACAAAAAAAACTTGCAGGAATTTTAAATGCTGAATTAAATTTCTGGATTATTTGGAAGTTCAAAGAGTGACATAATCCCTTCCCCGCAACTAATTTATAAGATAGTGGAAATTATGGTGAGAGGAAAATGGTGGGATTTACAATCAACCATATTCACTTTGAAAACAATGGGGAATTAAGAGATCATTATACCTAACAAGTCCTTATAAATATTGAAGCCGAGGCACAAATACATGACAACAACCTTTATACGAGAATTATTTTATTTGAGTAAGGGAATAGTAGTTGTAACTTAAGGTTGCAACAATGGTTCCATAAAACAATTACTTGTATCCGACGACAGTAACTATGGATTAAAGTTGCAACAACTGTGGCTTGAGGTTGCAGAAGTTGTGACTTGGGGATGCAACATTTGCGACTTAGAATAAAACACATTATATATATATATATATATATATATATATATATATATATATATATATATATATATATATATATATATATATATTAAGAGATTATTATACCTGAAAAATACTTGTCAATATTGAAGTTGAGGCATCGATACACGGTAACAATCTTTATACGGGAATTATTTTATTTGAATAAGGGAACAATAGCTGTAACTTAAGGTTGTAACAACGGTTCCATAGAAAATTTGCTTGTATCTATTTGCAGTAACTATGCGTTAAAGTTGCGCCAACTATGGCTTGAGGTTGTAGGAGTTGTGGCTTGGGGATACGATATCCGCGACTTAGAATAAAAAATATTATATATGAAAGAAAGTATATATATTAAGAGATCATTATACGTAACAAGTCCTTGTAAATATTTAAGTTTACGCATAGAGACACGACAACAACCTTTATACGAGAATTATTTTATTTGAGTAATGGAACAACAACAGTAACTTAAGGTTGCAACAATGGTTACATAAAACTATTGCTTGTATCTAGTTGTAGTAATTGGGTGTTAACGTTACAGTAGCTATGCCTATGACTTAGAATAAAAAAAATTATATATAAAATAATATATATATATATATATATATATATATATAGAGAGAGAGAGAGAGAGAGAGAGAGAGAGAGAGAGAGAGATTAGAAAATATATTACAACAATATTTATTTAAATAGTATGTTAAAAAAATAAAATTTACCCAGTCGCAGGTGTGGGGGCATCTGGAAAGGTATGGATACCAATCCATTTAGAATATACATGGCATCAACACCCAAATCCGTGATTAGTTTTTGAATATGGAAGATGAAAAATAGGAGATACATTCCTAAACGAATTAAGAAATGCTACTATTTTGATCACTCACACATTTACATATGGTATTTTCTACGCACCTTCTATTCGTGGACGATGTTATCCTATTTCTTGTAGGATATAGTAGATAGGACTAGTATGTGAAGACTCATTAGAGCTCTAAAATCATTTTGGGTTTCATTTGGAATATAAGTAAACCTACTCAAGTCTACCATCACTTTCAATGATTTGGAAGATATGTTAGAAAAAACAATCAACCAAGTGCACCCATTTCAAATACTTGGGATTTATGTTAAGATTTAATGACTATAGGTATGGAGATTGGTTCTTTCCATATCAAGAAGTGGGAAAAATAATCACAATATGGTTATCCTTGGGTGGCACATTAACCTTAGTAGTGTCCATACCAGGATATTGGCATTCCCTAGCTTATATTCTTGTTGGTATCTTGGGAAATATTAGAAAAAAATGCTTTCATTTTATCTAGAAGGAAAAGAAAAGCAAAGGAGGCATCCCTATAGTAAAATGGAAATGGATTTCCAAGCCAAAAATCACATGATTCGTTGGATACTAAAGAATATTCATCATTTTTGGAAAGCATTATTTTCTAAGAGTCTTTGGAGAAACATAAAACGTTTAGGCTTGTGGCAGGATGTAATAAAATCAAAGTAAATAGACAAAATTTCATATAAGGATAAATTTTACAAAAGTTCCAACAGTTCTTCCCACCATTTATCTTCTGGTATTCTGGTCCGTTGAAGTTTTCTCAATGTTTCATCAGCCTCAGTATATCTGAAAAAGGTAGGCTGAATTAGAAACAAATGCTTTACTTCATGCTCAAGATAAAATAAATTTTCCAATCTGTCATGAAGATTTTTTCCTGTTGGCAATGCTGCTTCTGATGTACTGGTTGAAGAATTGGCCTGATTGTCAGCATACTTGTCCAATTTTTCAACATAGATTTCAAGGTCCATTAGTTTATCCTCTGAAACTATAGGACTGAGCAATCCTTTTTTCAACAAAATATCAAATCTTTTTCTGAAGGCAATGATTTCTTCTTGCATATCTGAGCACCTTCGTTCTAGATTCTGCATAAGGGTTCTCTTAGTAAAAACTCTTTTTATTTCCAAAATTGTTCCAATCCTGTCCTGAATACCAAGTTCTGCAAGTTGGTGTATGGTTTGAGTGTTTAGAAACTGTATGAGTTGATTGGCTTCCTCAGGCCTATTTCCCAATTCTTCTCTTGTACTTTGAACTTCTTGTATAGCCAATTTGACTAAATCATTATGTTCATATATAATCTGAATTGAAGACCAGACATCCTTTATTGATTGGATAATGTTGTCCCAAAGAATTTCATTTATTTCCTTTAAAGGTTTCTCCAATGTGAGATCCTTTTCCAATGCTTTAACCAATTTTTCTAATCTTTTGACCTCTCTTTTTTTATCAGCAACACTCATTTTTGAGAGATCATATCTTTGTTCTAAATTAATAAGCTGTAAATTTGTGTGCTGGAGTTCTGTTACTTGAAGTTTCAATTCATTCATTGACTTTATTAATTATTCAGAACTCAAATTGGAAGTATTTCCCTGTGATAGCTCTGTTGGCTGACCTGTTGTGGATGTACCTGTACCTGTAATTGCCTCTGTTGTTGATGTTGGAATAGTAGACTGCTTGTTCTTTAATGCATGTTCAAGCTCTTTTTCTATTTCATTTAGTTGCTCATTCAGTTTCAAAAGCAAGTCCATCATTTATTCTTCAAAATTTTTCTTTATCATCTCTTCAGTTTGTGGATGTCTTGAAGCTGGCAATTTCAACTGCTTTCTCAAAGATGCAATATCATCATCTTTTTTCTTGATTAGGGCCTCTATACCTTTTACATCTTTAGGATTGTGACCCAATCCAATGATTATTTCCTCCAATGTCTTTATCCTATTGTCTTTGGCCTCAGAAGAGGCTTTTTCAAGCTGCAATTGTGCATTAGTGTTCTCCAAATAATCCTGCAACTTTTGAGTTGCCATTGCTTTATCGATCAGAGTAGAATAGATAATTTCACCAATCTGATTATGTAACTCAATCTGATCTAAAGGATGAATATCCTTTGCTAAGACTTCAAAATTTGTTCTAATATAATCTGCAGCTGTTTGAGGCTGCTGCACTTTTGGTTTGAAGTGACTCATTATCATTTTGCCTTGCTGAATGTCATAAGCTGACATCAATATTTCTTGATTCTTAGGAGCCATCTTCAAATAATGATTGTAAACATGGAGTCTTAGTGGATCATTCCTGGCTTTTATATTGATAAATGTTTTCTTTATATCTCCTGCATCTTTAACTGGTGGTTTGATAGAAGATATTTCAACACTCTGTTGCTTTTGTAGCTCTTTTCTCTATAAAGTAGTGGATGCCCCACTGACTGTACCTGTTTGTTGACTATCCAAATCTTATCTCTGGCTATCAGGAATTTCCTGAACAAAATCTACTTCTGGAAGAGGATTTAATTTTTTTCTTTTAGCATGAGGCTGTTCTGAAGATCCACCAACAGGGGTAGCAACTTCAGCATCTCTCTTCTTGCCTTTTTCTATATTGATAGGAGTTTGTAAAATTGTAATTTCTGGCTCATTGATCTGAATAGGAGGAATTTGTACTTGAAACTATTCTTTAGAAGTCTCAGGTTGCTCTGTCATTGTGAATTTTTCAAATACTTGTATGTCAGGCTCCTTTTCTTTTCCTTTATATTGTACTATGGCCAATGCATTGATCTCCTGTAAATTTTGCTGAGAAGTCCCTGCAGAAGAAGGACCAATACCTGGTATCTGCACCTGTCCAAAAGAGTCTAGGTCAAGTATTTTCTCAAGGTCTTTCATTACATTTTCAACATTGACCTGCTCACTATCATGTTCTACCAATGTTCCTTCCATCCATTCATCCATATTGGCATATTGTTAAATTTCTGGAATTTTGTGATGAATGTATGGTGATAGTTTATTTTTCATTCTTCTATCACAGATAAAGCTATTTGGGTCATAAGGCACCCAGTAAAAACTTTTTTGTAATTTGAGATATTCTTCTAAGATTCTTTCTGCTTCCTTTCCAGCATCTCTAGAGTTACAAACAAAGGGACCTAATTGACTTTTGATCCTGAGTTGAGCCTTTTTATTTGCATTGCAGAAATGAACTATATCTGAGTTAATCATCTGCCTGAAATACTCTAGTGCAAAGAGTCTCATGGGGACATATTTGGGCAACTTGAATGGGCACAATTCACATCCATATATTATGATCTCAGTGTGATTTTGATACAAGTACCAGTCACTTACCCTATATTGTTTTGAGAGCTATAGAATTTTCTTGATTTCATTATTGACTCTAAGAGGGGAAACTCCTATTAACAAAGTGGTTGCAGGGTGTACAAATAGGTCAATAAACTCATTATAGGAGTAAGGAGAATCAGAGGAATTATGGGTGATGGCAGACCAAAATATCACAGACCTAGGATTTCCTTTGGCATCAAGTTTCTGAACATGGAAAGGGAAACTTTCTGATTGGTAATAAATCATGAGATGATATATAACGGACGAATATTTGAACACTTTTTCATTCTCAAATATCATGAACTGATCATGGATTTTATCAGCAATGTAGGATGCAAAATCATACTTGACAATAGGGGACTGTATAGGGGTAAATATAGACAACAATACTAGGGTTAATTGATCAACATATTCACTAGTATTGAAACCCATGATAAAGGATATCATATTCAGAATAAGCCTGCCCACATCAGTGAAAAAAGTATAACCATAGGGGGGAGGGCCTTTGGGCTGATGCTCTGGTAACATGAAGGTTTGAAAAATGCGATTCAACTCTTCATGGGACAAATTGGCAGACTTTTCAAGTAATTCTCCCATGGACAGGGGAGTGAGGGCTTAACCAGGTTGAAATTGCAGCATATCATTTATCGACTGAGTAGTGATTGGGAAAAGGATGTTTTGACTCAGGGACAAACCTGCTCTTTGATTGGGATCATAGTTTGCATGGCAGTAATGAATTAACTCAGGAAAAATATGGACTGAGGGGAGAAGATACATGGGGAGATTAGATTCCCATAATCCAATAATATCATAACCGTTTATAAATTTATCTCTGCAGCGGAAAAAGGTTCGAAGAGGATTATCACTAAGAACGAGGTATTTAATTTGAAAATATCTATCTGCTAGGGGCAGATAGTCTAAATCTCTGTGAGGGGCATTCAAAGGTGCGACGTTCAGAGCCACTGGAACCTCCATTTCTGGTTCTTGTGGATTCAGAAATGAATTTCAGGTTTTTGTGAAGAACAAACACAATTACAAGTTTTTGGAATGCAATTTACAATTTTGGGGATTGAACAAGACCAAATTGAACTCTGTTTCTGTCTTTCGTGCGGAATTTAAAACAAAAGCTAGGATTTCACAGATTTTTAACAGGAATTGGGGTAAATACCTGTTTTTTGGGAGATGAAAAGTGATTAAACAGGTACAGGCTATGGTGTACGAACTCTGGATTACTGGTATGCAATTGTCTTCAGCAAAATACAGTTGATGGCACTTGACAGTTTGTTTTTGAAATTCTCTGCATGAGACTTTGGTCGTTCATAGAATAATGAAAATGACGAGGGCAAAATTGTTTTATTCACAAAGTCCAAAGGGTGACGAGGTTTTATTTATTTATTTAATGGATGACATCAGCAGGTACGGAGGATGAGTCACGGGAGGCAAGCAGTAAGCGGTTTCCATCGCACCGCTTTTGGGGAAAAGTGGTTTTGGGCAGAGGGCGAGTGATTCCATAGAATGATTGACACGTGGCATGGGACTGTTTGAAAACCACCAGGCCATCACGCGTTATTGTTTGGACGCAGATGGCTAGCGATATCATTAATAAGCGTTGATCTCAGATGGGTTGATCGAACGGCGATGGGGACGTGGAAGTGACAGGGATTTAATATGGAGGGCCCAATGCAATTAAACGTTAATTAATCTCATCAGGGGGAATCTGATTGGCGGAGTTAATTAATTGTGAGGATTAATCAATTTGTTTATAAAAATGCAAGAAAGTGATCGAGAAATGATTTAACCAAGGTTAGCGGTTAAGGGAGGTATTGGGGATTTTACAAAGGGTTTATAGTTTTAACCTTGGGAAAGGGAGTTGGGGGATTAAAATACACAGGGGAAGAATTATTTTTGTATTAAAACACGTAATAAAACATGTTTTAATTATTTTTTCAATATACTTTTATTATATGATAATTAAATCGGATTAATCTAATTACCATAGGGGGCGGAATTTAATATTACGATATATTTAGCCAAAGGGGGCATAAAGTGGGTTTTTTATTTAAACATGTGGGAATAAATAACTTTGGCTAAAATTTATTAATGGGTTTCTGGGGATATTATATAAAAAGGAGTTATATAATAGGAGAAGGTTATTTTTGTAAGGATTTAATACATAAAATAAATGTTAATATGACAAGCGGACAATGTAAACTCAAAATACATTAATATAACTAAGAAAGTGAAGATTTAAAAGCAAATTGCATTATAATCACTTCATCACTTAGACTTGGAATAAAATGTGATTTTGAGGGTTTTTTATGAAATAATGCATAATTTTCCTAAGTAAAATTGGATTTTACTTAGGAAAAGATGTTTAGAAATGAGTGAATGTTATGAAGAATGACTTCAAGTACTTAGGCTTTTCCAATTATTGGGTCGAGGGTCTGGTCCCTCCAAAAGTCAAGGAAATGCCTTGAGCCCCTCTAATTTTCAAATACCTTAGTACTTAGGGGAAATTAGTGAAATATTTAGGGGAAGATGAGAAGGGAAGTTAATAACTTTGACTTTGCTTTGCTTTGAATTTCTTCCAGTATAGTGTCTACCTTTGCACTTTGTGATGAAAGTAAATATTAACACATTTAGAGTCATTGTCCATCACATCCAAATCTACAACATCATCTACCTACCCTACCTACTTTACTCTACCATTTTTTCTTATTTATTAGGGTGCACTTAGACTGGCAAACCCTTATCACACTTTCTTTTATTTTTCATGTAGAAATCTATCTAAGTCTAACCTTATTACATCCAAGGGCTCAGATTAAGCTATTGAGCTCCTTTTATTTACTCTACCTATCTACTTATCTACCAAGATTAAACAGTTTAGTCAGATTTTATTCTCTATCTCTAAAACATGAAATTGAAAGATGAAATAGCCAAGCTTAAACTGTTTGAATATTCATAAATTGTGGCATAGGATACAAGTTGCACACAATTTTATTTATTACATAAGAGCAAAAAGTAGTGGCATTTAGACTTGCACACTTTCCTTAGCCTTTCTTTTGGTGGGGTTCATTTTATTTTACTGTTTTGGCCATTTTTATTCTTTTTACCCTTTGATTTTTCTTTTAGGGTATACCCTCTTTACATTTTTTAAATTTTTTTGATTTTTTGATAATATGGAAAACCTTTGCAACAAGAAAAGGTATGAACATATTACACAGCCCATCAAGTCAATCATGAAATATGACACCTATTGGTATAGGAGTCAAACACTGGCTCCACTTGGGGATGGCTTTTCCTGGTGAAAATTCAAGAACAATAGGTCAATTGTCCTCATCCATTGACCTTGGTGAACCTGTAAATGTCTTCTGTCTTCTGCAAACTGAAATCTGATCTGAAACTAAAACAACACACAAAAGTTTTCAAACCAACTTAATGAAAAACTAGCTGAAAATTGAAAACTAAAAAAATGCTCAAAATTCTGAGCTTATTGGCACTCATCTACCTACTCAATCTACTAAAAATCTTATTGAATCAGGTAATACAAAAATGCCAATGAAGCCAATCAAGTAGTTGTAACAATAAATGGATAAATTGATTGCTTGTGATCAAAATTGGAAGTATAGTATGATCATGTGCCTTTATAATAAATGATATGATGTGTCAAGGCCACTTTTGATGTATTTGATCCTTATAGAGAAAACATGTTTGCAGATTTGGGCTAAAAATATTCTCCATATAATCTGATATAGGATCAATAAAAGTATGATGTATGTTATTTAATTCTAGGCCTTTAATGACTGGTTGCTCAGTTGTATTCTGAATATTAAGCCTTGAAACTATTTCTTCTGTCTTGTGTTTGAAAGAATAATCATCCTCAATATGCAAGTCAAAAGATAGTACAATTTCCTCTTGCTTAGGAGAAGGAAGATTTTCAAATAATTCTTTAGGATTTCGAAAATTGTATGACTGAATTTGAGAATGCAAAAGTTTAATTTCATTTTCATAATTTTCAAAAATTATCTCAAGAACACATATTTTCAGTTTGGAAGAATATTTTCTTGATTTCAAAAGAAGAAATAAAGCTCTTAAAAAATCCTCATCAAGTTGAAGTTCTAATATCTCATCCCTCAAAATAGCTAGTGATTGTTTTGTGAAATTATCATAATTATCATCATACTGATCATGTAAGTCTAAAAAATCTTCTAAGAACCTTGATTTTCTTAGGAATAGGTCATTTTGTAATAGTTTGCATCTTTTGAGGCTCCAAATTCACTCCTTCCTTTAAAACAATATGAACCAAATACTCGAATTCTTATTTCCCAAAAGCACATTTGGATATTTTTACATAAAAATGATTGTTCTCAATAATTTATAGAACTTTTCCACATGTTTACTAGTGTGGTATTCCCATGATTTATTATAAATATGTGTATTATCAAATAAAACCAACACAAATTTTATAAGATGGGATCAAACAAAATTGTTATTAAGTCAAGCCTGCCGGACTTCAAACGGCGATAAACCATAATTCAAACCAAATTCGCGTTCCAAAATAGACTGTTGACGTCGGCCAATTTTGTGACGTGAAAACCAAATGAATTCTACCCTAATATTTTTTGGGTCCGAAGTTGGGCTGGCATATGGAGGGAGAGTTGTGACGCGAATTTCTTATCAAATTCACCCTAATATTTTTCAGGTCTGGATTTCCACTGCACTAGTGGCCCAAACAAAGATTCGCTCCAATCAATTTCTGCCACGTGTCCTCAATCAGAACTTGCCCTGCTCCCGACTGCGGGTGCATTCGATGGCGTTTAAGGAGATGGGACATGGATGTGGCGATTTCATATCAATCGCATTAAGTTTTAACGCTGTTCAATTAAGTTCCAAGGTTTTCACATCTAATCGCATTAAGTTTTAACATTGTTCAAGATCGGACCTCCACTCCTGTTAGCGATTTTGCATGCTCCAATATGATCCGGCCTTCGGCTCTCATTAATGATCAGAGATTAATTATGACGGGTGTCCTTCGATTGCATTGCAGTCAGGTCGATAAAATGGCATTTCGCTATGGTTTTTCAGACGAGCCGGTTGCTGGGTTACACTGCCTGCTCACTGTGACGAGAAGGAGAAGTGGCCAGCTGAACTGTTGCATAGACCTTGCTACATATTTGCATTTCTCTCGGTTTGGTCCTTGTCTATATTCCTCTGTTTCTTGGAATTCTGCTTCTTCGTCTCCTCTTGTGCCCACTACTAGTGAGACTGCACCCATGCCTCGCGTGCATCAAAGGATGCGTTGCTGCAGGGGGAGCACTAGAGGTCAACTCCTGCGCACTCCCTCCAGCCCCTCAATCGAGTTTTCTTCCGGCCAGCCCAGTGATTATTACGCAGGTCGCTATCCAAATACTAGGAGTGGGCGGGGTCGGGTTGTAGGATCTGGCCACCGTATGGATTCCCCTGCTCCTCGTTTCCTCACCACTAGTTCATCTTCTCCCACGACGTGCACTACACAATTTTCCTTTAATTTCTCTCTCAACCGCCCATGAATTACAGCTTCAGTCACTGTGGTTTTCCACGAGGAGGCCCAAACGGAGGAAGAATGCACCCGTCCGACGGGCCTAAGCTCAGAAAAAGCTGGCCAGCATTCGGACCTTCAGGAGGGGAGTCGTGGCATGAATGTGGAGGTAGCACCTAGCGATCCTGGACCTTCCGAAGGATGGTGCTGAATCGTCGAGGAGCTGGAGGAGTAGTTTGGTTAATTTGTTTTTCTTGCTTTGCGGCCCACTTAATTGGGCTGCTTTTAGATTATTTTACTGTGCTGGACCTTTGTAATATTTTTGAATTCTGTAAATTAAACGTTCAAGACTGGTTTCCCCATATGAGGGCAGTCTTCTTATTTTTTTGATTTTTTGATGAAAAATTTTCCATGAGTCTGGGAAATGATTTTGACTTCGGTGTAATTTTATTCCCACTATTAATAGATTAAATTTACTTAGAAAAAAAAATGTTGCCCTGTTTCTATTTTAAACCCGTTTTTTGAAATACAGAGCCATGTTTATATGGTCTACGTATTAAACTCTTTCTATGTATATCTAGTACAGGAACCTTTTTGCTATGAACAGGGTGGATACTATAGCAGGCTACTAATGGAAAAAAGTGAGCCTGAACCTTACATATCGGATGCAACATATGGTTACCAATTTTGGAATCAAGTGAGCTTGATCTTACAAGCGAGCCTGGGTTTCTGCAGATGGTTATCACACTCCTCACATGATTAGCGTTTTTCTATGTTCAAGGATTTTGGGTACTTTAATTTGTATTTGGAACAATGGACGTCGGTACTCTATCTGTTTCTTTACTATTCTACATACTGCTATTTTACTTTCTTATAGATGCCTCGGGCATATTTGGATGTTTTCTCAGATTTGTCGATAATCTCCATGTGGACCGTTACTGGGTTTTATATCATGTCCCTGTATTTGACATGGGGTATTTTTCTATCATTGTCTAGGGTGGGACTTCCACTTTTCTTGATGGATATTTGGGTTCCAATCTTCAGATGTGAAAATGTAATGACTTCATGGACTATTTTACTTCATATAATATATTCAAAACAACGTTTTTTCTCTTGGGAAAAAAAATTATTAATGTTTATCACTCTGCCTTCAAAACTAGCAATGCTGGTATATGTTGCCGATTTATTGATATGGTCTGATGGTCTTTTTATATTTTGGACATATCACACTCCTCACATGATTAGCGTTTTTCTCTGTTCAAGGATTTTGGGTACTTTAATTTTTATTTGGAATAATGGACGTCGGTACTCTATCTGTTGCTTTACTATTCTACATACTGCTATTTCACTTTCTTATAGATTCCTTGGGCATATTTGGATGCTTTCTCAGATTGTCGATAATCTCCATGTGGACCGTTACTGGGTTTTATTTCAAGTCCCTGTATGTGACATGGGGTATTTTTCTATCACTGTCTAGGGTGGGACTTCCACTTTTCTGGATGGATATTTGGGTTCCAATCTTCAGATGTGAAAATTTAATGACTTCATGGATTGTTTTACTTCATATAATATATTCAAAACAATGTTTTTTCTCTTGTGAAAAAAAAATGATTAATGTTTATCACTCTGCCTTCAAAACTAGTGATGTTGGTTTATTGATATGGTCTGATGGTCTTTTTATATTTTGGACATATCACACTCCTCACATGATTAGCATTTTTCTCTGTTCAAGGATTTTGGGTACTTTAATTTGTATTTGGAACAATGGACATCGGTACTGTATCTGTTGCTTTACTATTCTACATACTGCTATTTCAATTTCTTATAGATGTCTCGGGCATATTTGGATGCTTTCTTAGATTGTCGATAATCTCCATGTGGACCGTTACTGGGTTTATATCATGTCCCTGTATGTGACATGGGGTATTTTTCTATCATTGTCTGGGGTGGGACTTCCACTTTTCTGGATGGATATTTGGGTTCCAATCTTGAGATGTGAAAATGTAATGACTTCATGGACTGTTTTACTTCATATAATATATTCAAAACAACGTTTTTTCTCTTGTGAAAAAAAAATGATTAATGTTTATCACTTTGCCTTCAAAACTAGCTATGCTGGTCTATGTTGCTGGTTTATTGATATGGTCTGATGGTCTTTTTATATTTTGGACATATCACACTCCTCACATGATTAGCGTTTTTCTCTGTTGCAAGATTTTGGGTACTTTAATTTGTATTTGGAACGATGGACGTCGGTACTCTATCTGTTGCTTTACTATTCTACATACTGCTATTTCACTTTCTTATAGATGCCTCGGGCATATTTGGATGCTTTCTCAGATTGTTGATAATCTCCATGTGGACCGTTACTGGGTTTTATATCATGTCCCTATATGTGACATGGGGCATTTTTCTATCATTGTTTGGGGTGGGACTTCCACTTTTCTGGATGGATATTTGGGTTCCAATCTTCAGATGTGAAAATGTAATGACTTCATGGACTGTTTTACTTCATATAATATATTCAAAACATTGTTTTTTCTCTTGTGAAAAAAAAATGATTAATTTTTATCACTCTGCCTTCAAAACTAGCGATGCTGGTCTATGTTGCTGGTTTATTGATATGGTCTGATGGTCTTTTTATATTTTGGACATATCACCCTTAGATGATTATCGTTTTTCTCTATTCAAGGATTTTGGGTACTTTAATTTGTATTTGGAACAATGGACGTCGGTACTCTATCTGTTTCTTTACTATTATACATACTTCTATTTCACTTTCTTATAGATGCCTCGGGCATATTTGGATGCTTTCTCATATTGTCAATAATCTCCATGTGGACCGTTACTAGGTTTTATATCAAGTCCATGTATGTGACATGGGGTATTTTTCTATCATTGTCTGGGGTGGGACTTCACTTTTCTGGATGGATATTTGGGTTCCAATCTTCAGATGTGAAAATTTAATGACTTCATGGACTGTTTTACTTCATATAATATATTCAAAACATCGTTTTTTCTCTTGTGAAAAAAAAAATGATTGTTTATAGTCAAAGCACTACGGGGTGGTTTATTATATTAATATTTCACATTCATTGGAACGCCCACAATTCATAACAAATATTGGAGATTTACTGTCCTGTTTTAAAGTTTCATTTTTTTTTTTAAATTGAACCCGCCGTCGGTATACCAACGCCTTGTAAGCGTCGGAATTGCGACAGCTTAAAAACGTCAGACCACATTTCGTCGAAATTGCGACAGTTTACAAACGTCGGAAGAGCGACGTTCAAAATTTCAGACCACATTTCGTCAGAATTGTGACAGTTTACAAACGTCGGAAGAGCGACGTTCAAAACGTCGGACCACATTTCGTTGGAATTGCGACAGTTTACAAACGTTGAAAGAGCGACGTTCAAAACGTCGAAGCACATTTCATCGGAATTGCGACAGTTTACAAACGTTGGAAGAGCGACGTTAAAAACGTCGGACCACATTCCGTAGGAAGTGCGACAGTTTACAAACATCGGAAGCGCGACGATTTGGGAAATGTCGGAAGAGTGACGCTTGTTTGGAAGCGACGAAAAAAGTGTCGGTAGTGCGACACTTTTTAAATGCGTTGGAATTGCGACCGCATGGAAAACCACGCTTTTCCCGTCCTCGAACTGTCGCTCTTGCGATGACTATGTGTCGGAATAGCGACGATTTGGCCGTCGGAAATTGCGCCAAATTTTATAGTGGAAGGAGAAGGCTCAAGGAAAAGGTTGTTGATGATCATTTTATCTTGAGATTTCTTGAGCAACTCAAACTCTCTTGGCTGTTTAGCTAGAGAGAGAGGGATTTCCTGTTTAGGAATTCCTCTTCTTCCTTGAGGGTCTCTTGGAGGAGATTGTGCTGCATTGATCCACTATCTAGCATTTTGGCCAAGCTTCACCTCCCTTGATAGCGTAAATCCTGATTAGGGCTTCAATGTTTAGAGATCTGTAGCAAGTGGAATCAGATCTATTCAGATCTGAAGAGTTGTATTGCATCTTTTCAGTGGGGGAGTCATATAAACCATTGGAAAGAATGAAATAGCTGATTTGAGCTTCAGATTCTTATCTTGGCATCAAGCCAAAGTGTGCTCCACCTCTTCATCATAGTCACTTGAGGAAACTGTGTCCTCTTTGCATTCAAGTTGCAGTGTACAGTTGTTAGCAGTTTGGAGGAGAGATCTCCGGTGAAAGGACTCCTTTCCTTCACTGAGGTGATCCGTGGATTGGCCAACCAATCCATGTTCTATTTTAAGATCTGATCTGTTGTGTATCATATTCTTCAGAAATTTCTAAATATTACTGTATATATATGGTGTAGATCTCAGATCTATTCATTTATGTTCATCTTCTGCTAAGATCCCCAAGGGGAATGTACTAAAAATCTCTTTTGCATATATATCCCATTCTGATCTGTGATTTTCTATTCATATCTATTGTAGATCTAAAATATAATGAAACACTACTTCAACCACCTATAAATTACGTTGTTCAACTCTTCTGTCTCATTGCATGGTTGCAGCACCTCATTTGGAGGCCTTTCTTTGTGTAAATCTATGTTTTTCCTAACATAAACCTTCTGATTCATATTCTAAGTTTCCATAATAATTTTCTATAATTATTTCTGTTAAAACCCTCAGAAATTACGCTCTGCATGCTTCAGCCATTTTCTGCATAATTTAAGCCATGGGAAATCAGGGTTTTCTAGCCTAGTTTGGGGAGGAACTATTTAACTTAGCTATAATTATTTGTTTCAGCTGAAATTCAGAGCATAGGTCCCTCATGAACTAATATGAAATAAAATCCCTCCATTTCCCTTATTTTTATGTAGATCTTTGAATATACTCATTTTAGGGCCAAAATCATCACTTTTCCCCACATTTTTTCCCATAAAACACTGTATAAGGTTGTTGTTGCATATTTAACTGAAGGTTAAGTGTTTTTAAATCTATATCAGACATATTTATGTAGCTCCACATTGGTAATAACTCATATTATTCCCAATCTGCAGCTGTTCCTGAAAAAGGAATATTACAATGGTATCAGAGTAAGATATTTGGCTCAGCCCGTGGCTTCAAGCCAAAGTGTTGAATCCCCGAAGGAGGAATATTTCAATCTCTATAGACAAAGTTTGTAGATGACCAGGTAGACTCTGGATCTCATCCTTTTTTCAAAGGTGACATATCCATTAAATGCCCCTGTAGTCAATCTCTGGAATAGAATTTTGACATTCTTGAAAAGGGAACTTTATAGTCCAGCAAGGATCAAAGTTAGAATGATGAATAAGATGAGTTTTACCTCATCATATTCTAGATCCATGAAGAGCCTCTTCAAAGAGGATAGACAGACAAAGGAGAAAGAAGAAGAGAATGAAACTCCTAGAGGGTTTCAAGGAGAAGAAAGTTGCAGTGAGACCTATAGAAGGTTTCAAGAAGGAGAGGAAGATCCATTCACTTCTTATCCTTACAAAGAAGATGCATTGTATAGAAAAAACAAGAGCACGGCTCCACCACTTGGAAGAATGACAGAAGAGGAGATCTCCCTACTCCTTTTCCAGACTATGAAGGGTATTGAAGATGATCTCGAGGATATTGAAAGGGTGGAGACTTGTACCAGCGCTGGCACAACCTTGGAAGAGAAGCCTTCAGTAATGGAGGAAGACTACACAGTTGCAGAAGAATCTCTTGCTTCTACATCCCACCAAGGTATAATTAAAAATCCATCTGTTATCATTTCAGCACATTGTATGAAGAGATCTACATTTTTGTATGTTGTTGGGTTAGAGAAACAAAGTTGCACTGCGCTGTGCAAGAGAAGTAAGAAATAAAGGAGGCACCATTCCTCATGGGGGCATTCAAATTGCAGCTTCATTCATGAATCAATGGAGGAATAAATGATGAATGGTAGACATATTGAAGTGAGAAACCTTTTCTCCTTTCTATATGCCCGTTTCTCAATGAGCACTCCCCAGCTCAAAGAGAAAATTCTACCTGCAGATCCAGAACCTTAATGGTTTTGGAAGGAAAAATATGAGAGGTATTTTCTTGACGATCTAAAATGGATTGCATTTCAAAATCCCTTGAAATGCAAAGGGTGTAAAACCATGAGGACATAAAGAGGAGATGAGGAAGAGGGCCAGCCTTATTCCTATCCATTGCAGAAGGTTGAAACACCTAGGAAGGTGACTGGATTGCGCAGTGGAAGCATGAAGGGTATTCCCCATTTATGTATTCAGTCATCTCTCATTGAGGAGGTCTCATTATATGAATATTATGGCACCATATATGGGCAACATGTGCCATCACTATCAAGGGATGATACCCTGAAGATTGCAAAAGGGAAAGAGGAGGGCAAGCTTCAGATGGTAAGAAAAATTTGTCCCTCTTTATCTAAGCATAATGATGCAAGAAGAAGGCAAAGAGATATATTCAAGAAAATCAAGGACACATCAGTCCATACATCCTTCCATGATCTATGCCTTGATGTCTCCTTACTTGAAGGAATTCCACCAAGGAGTTCCCATGATGAGCAGAATGGAAAAGTGTTACCTCAACCTTATGCAATCAATATCATCTCTCTGTAAGAGGGGAGCCAACACAACATTAGAGACTTTGGGTAAGAAGCATGCTTATTTAAATCACACCTTATTTCATGATTGGATGTATTCTCTTACTTTACATTTGCAGGCCATAACTTCCAAAAGGAGTGTTTTACCTTACAAGCTTCATGGCCAACTATGGGCCAAGATTATTTTCAAAGATGGCCACTCCCTTGATGGGCTAAGGGAGGTATTACAACATGATGGGTGCTTCCCTAAGGCACCAAATATACATTTCACTTTCAGCCATGGTGAAATGATGAGGGCAGCAAGTAAGTGGCATGCAAACCACTTACCACATCTAGATCTGAAGCAGGGAGGAGATTCCCTGCACTGGTTCCTATTGGGTGAGTTTGGGTACCACCCAAGGTTTTTGAATTTCTTGCCTCATGCCTTTTATTTCAAGAAAAGAATGCATAAGAAGAAGGCATGTTTGTTTTGGTTGATGAGAAGAGAGTATGGACACTCCATGATGAATTCCATGTCCATACATCTACTTGTATCCATGATTTATGTACATGTATTTCTATTTAGAATGAATCTCATAATCATGTATATACTTTGGGTTGGGAGAAGATGTAACCTTCTCATGGGATGGCATAAGGGAGTATGTTTATATCATGATGTTAATGATGCTCCAATATTTATTGTAAACACGAGAGGAGGAAAGGTACAATGGGTGAATGAATCCATTGGGAATGTAATCTCCCAAAATTATATATTGTGTTTTCTTATGCAAAAGGTCATGTATTCGGCTTATGTCATGAGAAGGGATCTCTCACAAGGGAGAATTTGGAGCATGACTTGTGTTGTTTGGATCATATTCAGTCAACACCTATTATCCTCCACTATTTTCAAGCTTTGAAGAAGCTTATTACAGCAAGTAGGTGGTGGGGTGGCCACTTATTATTCTATGATTTGAAGCAGCATGGGGAGGGAGACTTTCCACATAACACCTTTGGCATGGAAGGGGTCAAAAAGGAAGAGTCAAATTAGCTCACTCTTTCTTCTTTCGAGGAAGAGAATAGATCCATGCACCACTCCATTGATGTGAGGAGGATTGTTGGTGAAGAACATGATCATGTTACATATGCTTTATATTCTGATTTCATGCATTCTTGCACCATATTTTTGTAGGTCATGGCTCCAAGAAGGAGTGTTATATCATGTGAGCCTCTTGGCCAATATTGGGCCCCAAAAATTTCTGAATTAGGCCACTCGCTTGAGAGGAAAAGGGGGATTTTTCAAAATGATGGGTGCTTCCCCAAAGCACCAAACATATATCACACTTTCAGCCATGGTGATATGGTGTGTGTTAGCCCCCTATGAATTTTTTGACAAGCAAACAGGGAGCTAAAATGTTTTTTGAGCCTTCAAGGAATGCATTTCCTCTGAAAACACATCATCCTTGCAAGCCTCATTTTTCCTTTGACCTTTGATAAATCCTCACTGCTGTTCCCAGTTAAAAATCCTCTCTGTTCCTGTGAATAAAATGCCCAAAAAGCTTCCATTTCCCTTATTTTATCCCCATTAACCCTCAGTTTTCATCCCCTTTTTCCCTTCTGCAAAGTCCTCCAAATTCCCCACTTACCCTTCAAATCATCCTAAATTCCCTTTTAAGCCAAAACAGAGGGTTTTTGAAGCTGAAAGAGGGATTCAGTAGAGGGAAACAGGGACTATTAAACCAAACAACCACTTCCCCACATGACCCATGCCCAGAACCAAGAAATTAAGTTCTGGGCACTAATTTCAATCAGAAGAAATGTCGGGCGCATTCCTTTGCAAACTTATTATTCCCCGATGCGAGGTCTTTTACACTATGGGCCTCGGGCGCAGTCTCGACCGTCAATTTTTCAAAGATCCGACGGCCAGCACTAAACTCCACGCGCACCCTTTCCTCTCTCCTCCCATCCTCTGATCACACGAGAGCTGTCGATCTACCACCCTGATCCGACGGCTATCGCACAATCGGAGCACCGCTGATCGCACCAAACGCATTGTCGTTGATCCTCCCCGATTGGTGAGCTCCGATCCAATTGGAGTCGTCGATCTCCCGTAGATTCAACGGTCCAGAGCCAATCGCTTCATCGACCATCGGATTCTTGGCCCTTCCATCACTCCCCTCCGATTAGATCACAACCATCCAATTCCCAAGATCCAACGGCTCAGATCGCTCCCGCCCAATAACCATATCCTCCGCCTGTGTTTCTCTCTCCAGATATTGACCGTTCGTTGCATAAGATCGTACGGCCCACAATTAAACCGCCATCCACTTGACCCCACTTTAATTGACTGTGTATCTCCTCAGATCGCGCTCCTCCACTACCATCAGATCTCACAGGCCCAGATCCAATGGCCCAGAGCAATATCGTGCAGTTTGGGCGTTCGAAGTTAAAAATTTCAAATTCACACGATATGGGCGGTTTTCTAAAGCCACGTGTCAGTCGGGGACCCATATCGTGTTGAAAAAGTAAAAACCGCCTCCCTCCATTTTCGCCACGCGAAACCAGCAGTTTTGTTCCCAAAACCACTTCCCCATTTCCAAGCCTGAAGGTCTATTAACAAATCTTGACCGTTGATCTGTTTTGATCAACGGCCCTCGTTGCATCTCGTGTTCCATTCACATTTTGCATCGGGCTTCCACAGTGCCTCATCGGATGACCCTGACCGTCGATCTCCTCTTGAGATCCGATGACTTACAGTAAATCGCCATCCACCATTGCTGGGTCCCACCATATCAGCCCATTTCATAGGTTTTCATCGCATTTTCACCCATTCCCTTTGTATTTTGTTCAAAGACCAAATTTTAATGTTTTACTTTAAAAAGTCATATCATTCCACTTACATTAAACTTTGATGTTTCACGTTGGAGTTTATTGCATTTTCACCCAACCTTCATCTGCTCTTTGTTTCACCATTCCCTCCACTACAACCACTATTTTCATAGTTGTGCCACCTATTCCTCCAGGCCTCCACATCATCTCTTCCGCCACCCCTCGATTTTATAATTGGTTTATTTTACTGAGCAGGGTATACATTTCACTCTATTTTCCATAATTGCAGTCGCTGTGGTTCAAAATACAGAGTGGCCATTTCAGCATCGACTAGTGTATCAGCAGAAGAGATTAAAGAGGTTAAAGCCTGTAATGGAATATTATATGCTTTAATTCTTATTCAAAGGATGAAGACACAGTTGAAGAATGCACATGAAACAAGCCATATCTGCTTTTTAGTATCAGCAGTACTTTACTCAGATAGTACAACTTCAACAGAAGTCTCCATGCCTCCCCGAGCTTCCAAAGACTGTCAGGACAACAATAATGGAGGTATGGAAGCCCAGAAGACCTTCAGTCACCTTACTTGCTTCAGAAGACAGAACAGAGTTCCTTATAGCCATAAAGGACTTTCAAGAAACATCTGAGGTCAATTATCGACCTGACAAAGATATACCATACCACAAAGTACATACAGCGATGCAGATTTCCTTTATGTAGAGTGGGCTCGATCCTTCACCCCCATGTTGTCTTAATGAATCGATTTAATTCATATCTACTCTTGCTATCTTTCATTCTCCTATAATAACCCCCGAAGAACATTTTGTAAAGGGTTGCGTTGTTGTTGTTGTTGTAGTTGCTATTATAGGGATTCATTTTTCACTGTTAGAACAATTTTGGGAGAGAGTAGCAAAGTAGTTTGTAATGTAGTAGGCTGGGAGGAGAAAGCTTGGACTATAATCAGCCATTGAGCTCAATGTATGTGACTAGTTTTGCATCAATTAATCGAGCAGATTTCACAGGATCCTGGTCTATTGCTACGAGTGATGTTTCTCTTATTACATTTTTTTATTACATTTTTCATGATGTTCATTGGTCTTCTAGTATGCATCAGAAATATGGCATAGGATATACCCTTGCATGGTACCCTATGTTTCTGCTCTCCCTACCTTTGTTGTTTTATGTTGATACTGAATCTAAGGGAAAATTCATGTAATTTAACCATTGTAATAGTTGTTTTGACTGCTAGCTGATGTATGAATTTTGGGTTTGCAGCCTATTTGTTCTTGTTGGGTTTGAACTGCAAGAATTGGGATACCGAGGATTTAGTGTGAGCCCTATCCACTGGGGTCCTTTTCAAACATATTGGCCTTTCAAAGATCTCTTGAGCTAGTGCCAAAGCATTGAAGGTTAGAAGTCGTTCTATGACCTTAGGTCTAGTTCTGTGTTTAAATCTTAAGTGTTTTCCCTTTGAGAGTATGCTGAAGCAGATCTGGAGTTAGATGACCTCTGGTCTGATCTCAAGCTACCCTTTGTGTCACTCCTTCACTTTTTATTGTTCCATTCCACCATCTATATTAAATATACTTTAGTATAGATGACTTTCCCTATGAAAGCCTTGGCTAGTTGTTTTGCAAGTAATCTCCTTTCATGACTCCATAGCCCAATGGATGGCACAGCCTTAACCTATCCTCTTTTACCGAAATGTCCTACTATTTTGTTCCTTTCCTCCCATTACCTTCTCAGTTGATGATCTCATGGCCAACCCAAAAACCAACCAAATCATTTAAAACCCCCCATTGTGCTTCATAACTAGCCTAATACCTCGTTTTGAGCTTCAAAGATATATCATTTTTTTCTCTATTTGGAGAGATCCCTCTCCGGGTCCAGGAGGGGTAGATCCTAGGGCCCCAAAGTGGTTGTGATGTTTTCTGGTCTTTTGGTCTTGCCAATATGGCCAAAACAGTGGAACTCCAACATAATGGCGACTATGTTGGGGAACTGAGTGCATTTTATCTAGACACCCTTAGGCACGCAAAAGACCCAAAATCTCTGGTTAGGTTGGTATCTAATGTTGATGGTGGACAATATTCTGTTTCAAACATCCAAATTCATCCACCTAGCGCCTCCACACCCTATAATTCCTAAAATACCAAATGACTCCACTGGTAGAATAATCTGAGCTGGTTGAGAAGATGCAGTGACCTTCTTTACAGAAACATGGATCCAAGCATGGAGAGAGATGCAAAGCTAGATGCTTTGGCAAACAAATTAAACGGAATAGAAAACATGTTTGGTGAAGTGTTGGAAATTCATATGGCTAATTTAAATGCAAATGTGGATGATTTAGAACAGCCCATGCATTTTCCAAAGAAAGGGCCAACTCCAGACCTGAACAATGAGCAAGACATGTATGATGATCCAGGTTTGGAGTTTGCTCTTGCTTTGGAAAGCACTCAAGAAGAGGCTAAATAAGACATACAGCCTCCAGATCACTTCGTACAAGAAGCAGAGAACTGTTGTGCTTCTGTCTGTGTTAAAAAATAAATTTCTCCGTTGACAGAAGAAGAGATGGACCAAATATTAAACACACAGTCCACTTCTGAAATCTTGTATATAACAGATCCATAAGACTCCTCTATGGATCAGAATGAAGAAAGACCTACTGAGAATCCGACAGGTTTGATTGGTGACATTGCTTACAATTATGATTTTCCTATTTATGATCTGTTTTATGATGATTTTTTTGAAAGGGAAACTGAGCTTGCAGGACTATCATCAGTAGAATCATGGGAGGGAAATCAGGGCCAGCAATTTCAGAGAAGTAATGAAACAATTCAACCTATCTATGACACTAATGAAGAAAGTCATGAGAGCCTAGTAATAGATGAAAATTCACAGAATTTTCACTCTGTTACACCTCAGATCATCAATGATGATTTTCATATGATCGAATACCAGCAGTATTCCTTTTCAGATGATGAGGAAGAAAGAAAAGAAGATATTCTTTAGCATGATGAAAGAAAGGAGCCCCCTCTTGAAAAAGAGGAAGCAATGGAACATATCCCTGCTCAAGAATACATAGATATTTTCATGGAGCTCGGCCCATTAGAGCAGAACATATCAGGGCTCTGAGAGGACATAGCTGCAATATACGATGCGTCCTCCAGTTCAAAAGATAAAGGATACACTCTGTCTCAAGAGAGTCTTGTTCTTAATCCAGTGGAAGAAAAATAAATCTTGGTTGAAGCCTGCCTACCAAATATTCATAACTAGGTATCATTTCATGATCCTTATGTTCATTTACTACAAATATTTGAAGAAGGATCAAAGGTCTTTTCGAACAGCATGTTGTAGACAGCAAGAAATTTTTTTAAAGTTTTTGTTGTGGAAAAAAAAGAGAGGGAGGAGCCCTGCCTATCCAGCATGCTCAAGGTGATGAGCAAGAAAGACCAATCTTGGGATCACTTGATGGACTGGTTGCATTGGAAGACAATGTTTGTAAGCTAGACTGGTAAATATGTCAATTTAGAGTAGGGTAGGCAGGAAAAGCTCAATAAAGCTCAGTCTGAGAGCATTTAGTCAGTTGTTTTAATTTCTACAAAGTCTTCAATCCATGAGCAGCTTTGTCTTTATGCCATGTTTCACAGCAGGCTAGACAGTCTAATCTTGGCTTGACTTTTTTTCAATTTATGTCTTAAAATGTAGAGAAGAAGTTTGATAGACAATTTAATCCTAGCAGACATCAGTTTAGGTAGAGAAACTATGAGGCCAACGGTTTAATCTGGTCTCATGGAGTAATAAGGGTAGAAATAAAATAGGTATATTTTCTGTTTGTAAAAATTGATGATGTAAAAGGGTCTGCAAGTCCAAATGCACCCAGAAGAAAAAATGTTAGGACTATAGTATGGGTAGGTAGTTTTTTGGGAGAGCATTTTTGCTGATATGATGTCTTCATGATTTGTGGCAGCTGATCCAAGAAATAAAATGGGTGTGTCAAGTACCAGGCATCTGGCCTACACCAAAGATTATTCTATGAATTCTTGACTCCTTCAAGAAGAAACCATCATCATGTGGAGCCATTGTTAGCCCCCTATGATTTTTTTGACAAGCAAACAGGGGGCTAAAATGTTTTTTGAGCCTTCAAGGAATGCATTTCCTCTGAAAACACATCATCCTTGAAAGCCTCCTTGTGCCTTTGACCTTTGATAAATCCTCACTGCTATTCCTAGTTAAAAAGCCTCTCTGTTTCTATGAAGAAAATGCCCAAAAGGCCTCCATTTCCCTTATTTTATCCCCATTAACCCTCAGTTTTCATCCTCTTTTTCCCTTCTGCAAATTCCTCCAAATTCCCCACCTACCCTTCAAATCATCCTAAATTCCCTTTTAAGCCTTCAAATATCCTTTGTTTGGTTTAATAGTCCCTGTTTCCCTCTACCAAATCCCTCTTTCAGTCTCAAAAACCCTCTATTTTAGCTAAAAAACCATTTTTTACATAAACAGGCTTAGCCCCTTTTCGGCTAGGCCCCTTAACCACTTCCCCACATGACCCACACCCAGAACCAAGTGCTTAAGATCTGGGTGCTAATCGCAATTGGAAGAAACGTCAAGCGCATTCCTTTGCAAACTTATTATTCCCCGATGTGAGGCCTTTTACACTATGGGCCTCGGGCGCAGTCTCGACCGTCGATATTTCAAAGATCTGCCGACCAGCACTAAACTCCATGCATGCCATTTCCTCTCTTCTCCCATCCTCCAATCAAATGATAGCGGTCGATCTACCACCTTGATCCGACGACTATCACACAATCGGAGCACCGTCGATCGCACCAATCGCATTGCCGTTGATCCTTCCTGATTGGCGAGCTCCAATCCAATTAGAGCCATCGATCTCCCATAGATCCGACGATCTAGAGCCAATCGCTTCATTGCCCATCGGAGTCTTGGCCTTTCCATCGCTCCCCTCCGATTAGATTGCAGTTGTCCAATTCCTAGGATCCAATGGCTTGGATCGCTCCTGCCCACTAACCATATCCTCTGCCTGTGTTTCTCTCTCTAGATCTCGACCGTTCGTCACATAATATCGAACGGCCCACAATGAAACCACCATCCGCTTGACCCCACTTTAACCGACCAAGCATCTCCTCAGATCGTGCTCCTCCACTGCCATCGGATCTCACGGGCCCAGATCCAACGGCCCACAGCAATATCGACAGTTTGGGCGTCTGAAGTTTAAAATTTCAAATTCACGTGATATGGGCGGCTTTCTGAAGCCACGTGTCAGCCAGGGACCCATATCACGTTGAAAAAGTAAAAAAAACGTCCCTCCCTTTTCGCCGCATGAAACCAACGGTCTATTAAAAAATCTCCCCCGTTTCCAAGCCCGAAGGTCTATTAAAAAATCTCGACCGTTGATCTGTTTTTATCAACGACCCTCGTTGCATCTCGCGTTCCATTCACATTTTTCATCAGGCTTCCACAGTGCCTCATTGAATGACCCTAACCATCGATCTCCTCCTGAGATCCGACGGCTCACAGTAAATCGCCCTCTGCCATTGCTCCCACCATATCAACCCATTTCATAGGTTTTCATTGCATTTTCATCCATTCCCTTTGTATTTCATTCAAAGGCCAAATTTTAATGTTTTACATTAAAAAGTCATATCATTCCAATTACATTAAAATTTGATGTTTCATGTTGGATTTTATTTCATTTTCGCCCAATCTTCATCTGCTCTATGTTTCACCATTCCCTCCACTATAGCCACTATTTTCACAGTTGCGCCACCTATTCCTCCAAGCCTCCACAACATCTCTTCCTCCACCCCAGGATTTTATAATTGGTTTATTTTACTGAGCAGGGTATACATTTCACTCTATTTTCCATAATCACAGTCGCTGTGATTCAGAATACAGAGTGGCCATTTCAGCATTGGCCAGTGTATCAGCAGCAGAGATTAAAGAGGTTAAAGCTCATAATGGAATATTAGATGCTTTAATTATTATTCAAAGGACGAAGACACAGTTGAAGAATGCACATGAAACAAGCCATATTTGCTTTTCAGTATCAACAATACTTTACTCAGATAGTACACCTTCAACAGAAGTCTCCATGCCTCCCCGAGCTTCCAAATACTGTCAGGACAACAATAATGGAGGTATGGAAGCCTAGAAGACGTTCAGTCATCTTACTTGCTTCAGAAGACAGAATAGAGTGCTTTACAGCTAGAGATGACTTTCAAGAAACATCTGAGGTCAATTATCAACCTGACAAAGACTCCCCGGCCATACCACAAAGTACATACAGTGATGCAGATTTCCTTTAGGCAGAGTGGGCTTGATCCTTCACCCCCACACTGTCTTAATGAATTGATTTAATTTATATATACTCCTGCTATCTTTCATTCTCCTATAAGAACCCCCGAAGAAAATTTTGTAAAGGGTTGCGTTGTTGTTGTTGTTTTAGTTTCTATTAGAGGGATTAATTTTTTACTGTTAGAAAATTTTTGGGAGAGAGTAGCAGAGTAGTTTGTAATGTAGTAGGTTGGGAGGAGAAAGCTTGGACTGTAATCAGCCATTGAGCTCAATGTATGTGACTAGTTTTGTATCAATTAATCGAGTAGATTTCACAGGATCCTGGTCTATTGCTACGGGTGATGTTTCTCTTATTACATTGTTCTATTACATTTTTCATGATGTTCATTGGTCTTCTAGTACACATCAGAAATCTGGCATAGGATATACCCTTGCATGGTACCCTATGTTTCTGCTCTCCCTACCTTTGATGTTTTCTGCTGATAGTGAATCTAAGGGAAAATTCATGTAATTTAACCAGTGTAGTAGTTGTTTTGACTGCTAGATGATGTATGAATTTGGGGTTTGTTGCTTATTTTTTCTTGTTGGGTTTGAGCTACAAGAATTGGGATACTGGGGATTTAGTGTGAGCCCTGTCCACTGGGTCCTTTTCAAACAGATTGGCCTTTCAAAGATCTCTTGAGCTAGTGTCAAAGCATTGAAGTTTAGAAGTCCTTCTCTGACCTTAGGCCTAGTTCTGTGTTTAAATCTTAAGTGTTTTCCCTTTGAGAGTCTACTGAAGCAGATCTGGAGTTAGATGACCTCTGGTCTGATCTTAAGCTTCCCTTTGTGTCACTCCTTCACTTCTTATTGTTCCATTCCGCCATCTATCTTAAATATCCTTTAGTATATATGAATTTCCCTATGAAAGCCTTAGCTATTTGTTTTGCAAGTAATCTCCTTTCATGACTCCATAGCCCAATGGATGACACAGCCTTAACCTATCCTCTTTTACCAAAACGTCCTACTACTTCTCTCCTTTCCTCCCATTACCTTCTCAGTTGATGATCTCATGACCAACCCAACAACCAACCAAATCATTAAAAACCCCCCATTGTGCTTCATAACTAGCCTAATACCTCGTTTTGAGCTTCAAATATATATCATTCTTTGCTCTATTTGAATAGAACCCTCTCTGGGTCTAGGAGGGCTAGATCCTAGGGCCCCAAAGTGGTTGTGATGTTGTCCAGTCTTTTGGTCTAGCCAATCTGGCCAAAACACTGGAACTCCAACAGTGTGGATAGAAAGTAAGTGGTGGGAAAACCACTTACCATATCTACATTTGATGCAAGCATGGGATGCCTTGCATTGGTTCCACATGTGGGACTATGACCCACCTCCATATGTGCAATTTTTTGTTTTCAAGCACATTGTTTTGATTCCCTATCTTGATAATGTACTTGTAATTCTATGGGGATGTGTGGGGAAGGAAGGAAGGATGGCATGTACCTCATGGGATGGCTACTCTCCATGTATTTTATGTTTTCTTGTTTCAGGTAGAGCATGGGGGAAAACCATGTTTGTTTCATATGATCTATTGTCTCCTTATCGGATGAGCTATTTTCATCTCATGAGAACCTTGGAGGAGCAAGACAAGGATGGATTTGTGAGCACTTGGCTTATGGAGGAAGATTATCTTATGTTGGTGTCACCAAGGAGGAGATGTTGCAACACTCACCTTGCAGTTGCTTGAGGACAAGCAATAATTTTGGAGGGGAGGACTATAATGTTCCTAATTAGCCCAAGCTAATAGGAACATTTCATTTTGTTTTAATTTTATTTATTGATGAATAAAATGTAGGGGAGGACATGAAAAACCCCTTAAATCAAAGAATAAATATATGCCCAAGGTGAAAAGGGATAAATTTGGGCTTTTGTAATAAAATCCACTTGTCTGTGAAACAGGTTTGAGCTAATTGACTGGGTCAACAAGACCAAATCTACATCGCTATCTAGGTTCAATGTATCTCCTAAAGGGGCAGCGCAGTTCTAGAAGGAGGACCTCATGTGCAAGGGGTTAAGTGATTCAAGGTGGTTTAGGGTTTTTCACATCCTCATCTTATAAAAGGAAGGAGAAGGCTCAAGGAAAAGGTTGTGGATGATCATTTGATCTTGATATTTCTTGAGCAACTCAAACTCTCTTGGCTATTTAGCTAGAGAGAGAGGGATTTCCTGTTTAGGAATTCCTTTTCTTCCTTGAGGGTCTCTTGGAGGAGATTGTGCCGCATTGATCCACTATATGGAATTTTGGCCAAGATTCACCTCCCTTGACAGTGTAAATCCTTATTAGGGCTTCACTATTTAGAGAGTTGCAGCAAGTGGAATCAGATCTATTCAGATCTGAAGAGTTCTATTGCATCTTTTCAGTGGGGAAGTCATCTAAACCATTGGCAAGAGTGCAATAGCTGATTTGAGCTTCAGATTCTTATCTTGGCATCAGGCCAAAGTGTGCTCCACCTCTTCAGCATAGTCACTTGAGGAAACTCCATCCTCTTTGCAGTCAAGTTGCAGTGTACAGTTGTTAGCAGTTTGGAGGAGAGATCTCCGGTGAAAGGACTACTTTCCTTCCCCGAGGTGATCCGTGGATTGGCCAACCAATCCATGTTCTATTTTAAGATTTGATCTGCTATGTATCATATTCTTTAGAAAATTCTGAATATTATTGCAGATCTATGGTGTACATCTCAGATCTATTCATTGATGTTCATCTTCTGCTGAGATCCCCAAGGGGAATGTACTAAAAAGCTCTTTTGCATATAGATCCAATTCTGATCTATGATTTTCTATTAATATCTGTTGTAGATATAAAATATAATGAAACACTACTTCAGCCACCTGTAAATTACCTTGTTCATCTCTTATGTCTCATTGCATGGTTGCAACACCTCATTTGGAGGCCTTTCTTTGTGTAAATCTCAGTTTTTTCCTAATGTAAACCATATGATTCATATTCTAAGTTTCCATAATGATTTTCTAGCATTATTTTAGTTAAAACCCTCAGAAATTATGCTTTGTATGCTTCAGCCATTTTCTGCATAATTTAAGCCATGGGAAATCAGGGTTTTCTAGCCTAGTTTGGGAAGGAGGAACTGTTTAACTTAGCTAGAATTATTTTTTTGAGCTAAAATTTGGATCATAGGTCCCTCATGACCTAATATGAAATAACCTCCCTCAATTTCCCTTATTTTTATGCATATATCTGAATATACTCATTTTAGGGCCAAAATCATCACTTTTCCCCACCTTTTTGCCAATAAAACGTTGTATAAGGTTGTTTTTTCATATTTAAATAAATTTTAAGTGTTTTGAAATCTATATCAAACATATTTAGGTAGCTCCACATTGTTAATAAATCATATTATTCCCAATCTGCAACTGTTCCTAAAAAAGGAATATTACAACTGCTGAATTCTGAGGAGATAAATTAAATTTGAGACAAAAATAATATGGAATAATGGTTGATGAATCTCTAGGTTCAATTAAACAATTATGTACATTTTTTTTGAATAATTCAAAATTTAAAAGAAAAAGAGGGGTATGTGAATTAGGTATGTCACCTATTAATAGTATCACTTGCATAAATTTTCTCATGTGAATCGTTAGGAGGTTTACATGTTCCTTTAGCTTCTTTCGAAGTTACAGGTGCAGGAAAGGGTGTAGCAGGAACTGCATTCAATTCTTTAAGAAAAAATTTCTGTTGCTGTTTTAATTTGCTCAGTTCATAGAGAGAAATTTTCGCTTTAATTTTCTTCATATATTCCACTAAATTGTATTCAATGGTATCATAAACCATTAATTTTTTAGAGGTATATGGAAGGGTTGAATAAGTTGTCTTTGTTTGAGTAGAAGAAGTCTTTTTATTGACTACTTTATCCTTAACGATAGAGGATGAAGTCTTTTTATTTTGAGGTGACTGAGGAAGATCAACAGAATTTTTACTTCTAGTATTTACTGAAAGTGCCTCATGTTCATTTTCATCATTATATGATGGGAGAATAAAGTCCCATAGTCCATGGACTTCAACTATTTCTTCTTCTTGAGATTCTTCAGCAGATGATATTGTTTCATCATGATCCTCATCTTCATCTAATTTAGCATTTGAGATCACATTTGGGGGTTGAGAAGACTGAGTTTTCTTAAAAGATATAAAAGGTTTCTTTCAAGAAGATTCAACTTCTTGTTTCTTTATATCAACCATATCGTTGGACATGGTTCTGAGAACCTTTTGTAACCCATCAAGATCATAAGGATATTTAGATTATTTATTTTTGGATTCATCTTTAAAATAAACTTTCTTGGTTTTCCTATCTTCTTGAGTATTTTTCTTCTCTAAAGAAAGTATTCTTTTTTCGACAGAAAGAGCTTCTTTCATATTCTCTACCAATGTAGCCTTACTGGCTCTATCTACAAAATAGAAATATTATAAGGAAGAGAGGATATGTACCATTCTATTTGCATGTCTAGTCTAGGATTAGATGTGGTTGGGATTTTGTTGAGCAGTTTATTAAATCTGGAATTGAAGTCTTTGATCTTTTCACCTGTATTTGCTTTCAGATTGGAAATATCATTGATAAAAGTTGCAATAGTGCGGTCATCTCCAAACTTAGTAAGGAATTATTCTTTGAAAATATTCCGAACTAGTAATCGTGCCTGATGGTAGTGAGAAATACCATGATCCAGCCGATCCTTGAAAAGTATAAGGAAATAATATAACTACACAATATTCCTCTGTAACACCATTAAGATTTATGACAAGCATGAAATTATGAAGATGTTATTCTGCAGGTAATCCGTCATTTGGATTATACTTAGGAAGCCATCTTTCAGGAATATTAGGTAAAGATTAAGGGGCCCTGGTAGTTGAACATCTCCAGGAATTTTCCAAAGTATATTAACCGTTGTATGAAGAGGAGGATTGGGTGGTCCTAAAGGAGGATTTGAAGTAGAAGAAGTATTTCCAATAATAGTGGAGGGTATGGAAGAAACAATTATGGAACTAATACTACTTGTAATAGAAGTTGTATACTGAGAAGAAGAAGAAGGATTAATGATTCATGAAGAACTTGTTTAAGAAGATGAAGAAGAGGGAAGAATGACTAATGTTGTTGGAGAGATAGAAACAGGTTTAATCTCACTAGTTGATGATTGTGCTTCGTAAATAGGAGTTTTCCTTCGATGAGAATGAAGAGGAAATTTGAAAGGGATAACTCCAAGTTTTTCACTCTTAGATCGAGTTAATACACCATTGCGTTCAAAAATTGAAGTGACACTTCCTTCTGAGGCTTCTGAAACTACAGGTTTTTCTACTAAAATTGAAATTTCTTCCAATTTCTTTATCAACGTCAGTACTTCAAGTGATTCTAGAGTATATTCTAAAGAGATTTATTTATGAAAATAACTAGGATATTGAGGAGGAGAATGAACAACTTCTGATTTATGAGTAGGAGATTTTGAAACAGGACTAGAAGTTGTGGATTTAGAGGGAGAATGACTTTGATGATGGTATTTACTTTTAATTAAAACTTTAGTGCCATTCATAGTCATATGGCCCTCATTCTAGCACCAAAAATGTTAAGGCCTTGAAAATCGATGCAACAGCATCGGGGAAAACCACCCGGTCAAGGACTTGAAAACCATCCCTTTTTCGTTTGGAATGGTGGCTACTACTGGATTTGTGGGACAAATTTCCCAATTTAATATATTTGGAGTGAACAAATGGTTTTATCTCTAAAATTAATTTGATAGATGGAAATATAAGCAAGCTTGCAACAAACAATAAATCTATTTGTTTATATCTATATATCTAAATCTATCTCTATCTATATTGGGATGAAAAATTTTCTTTGTGGGATCTAAAGAAATAATATTTCAATGAGTGCAAATAAATATCATACATTCATTTAGAGTTATGAAAAAAAAATAACATAATTGATTTAATTAATATTTAATTAAATCAATTTGATGAAGCTTATATTGCAAAATTTACAAAATTTGTGTATTGCATATACATATAGATTATTACAAAATAACACATTCAAAAGTGAATTGATGTCAAACTGTATTCAAACAAATATATAAAACAATGCATCATAAGATCAATGGACTATTTCTCATTTTAAACTTAAATGAAACATATAAGATAAAAGTACCATATATATATTTACTTAGCTCATTTGAGAAACAACTCTCGGTCCAGCCTTTTCTATTCACAAAAATTTACGAGTACATAAGTGCAACATTAGTAAAGTCTTCTTTTCAAAATTTCAAGACCCCTTCTTAAACGAAATGAAGGGGTTTAAATACCAAACTAATAAGTCTTAAAATAGTCATTACAATAAAAACTGAGGAGGTTTCAAACACCTCTCCTTAAAGTAAGTAAAATAAAAATAGAAATAGAAATTAAAGGGGTGATTTGTTGGTGGATTGTCTTGTTGTCCCTTCTTCCATTTGCTCCTTGAGTTGAAGAATATTAAGCATAGGCTGAACCTCAGGAGGTTGGCCTGGCCTAATGCATAGGTGTCTAGTAAAAAAAACATCAAATAATGGATGTAGCATGTCTGAAGACGAATCTGTAAGATAGTGAAGCATGATCCATTGGCTGTGAGGCTTCATTAGATATCTCCAATATCTTTCCCAATCTAACTTTTCTATCTTCTTGATGTGCTCCTCTTTCACTTTTGACACTTACTGACATTTCCTTATCAAATATTTTACCAAGGGTAATGCACTAGGAGGATATCTATATACAAGATTTGATGTGATCATGTTATGGCTGACAATTTCCACAATATGTTAGTGGCGACGTCTTTAGCTCTGGTTATGTTATCACAAAATATGACCTGATATGATGCTCATCAAGTAAACCTTGTGTAACTGTTTCATACCAATATTTTGGCTAAAGCTTAACCTCCTCAACCTGAGAGGGCTCTCTCAAGGGTTAATGATATGGAATAACGATATAGATAAATGGATAAATCTATGAATTAAGTTTTGATTTTGTATATTTGCAGGTTGAAAATATGAAGGCTAATACTACCATTGGGCTTATGGAGTCAACAAGTCAGTAGTTTCAGGGGCAAGGTTCCTTGACATGGAAGCTGAGGCAAATAGGGGTTTTAAAAAAAGAAAATTCACTCAGTAATATAGGTCAACATATTCATTCCATTACTAAAGGAATTCAGAGCATAGAATTGTGAATTCTGAATAATAGAAATGAAATTTACTGCTAGTGGTCCAAAGGCAATTTACTCATAAAACACAGACAAAAACACAGTCATATCATTACTAAAGGAAGTCAGAGCATAGGGTTATGAATTCTGAGTAATAGAAATAAGATCTACTGAAATTATTTAAACATAACATGTAGATCAAGAAAACATTAAAACCCCATGAGAAACTCAGATCTGTCAAGAAGAAAACCTCTCTGCATTATTGATCACAGTCCATTACATGAAGCAGTAGTTTTTCCAAAAAGTCTCCAACCCTGTTTGATTTTGACCTCATGCTCTTTATAGATCATTCAAAAAAATAGGATAAGATTATACTCCACTACATACCTCGAAATCCTATTTCTTGACACCTTTCCTAACTAAAAACATAGCCTTTATCACAAAATGACAGTTGCTACCTAATGAGCAATCCTATTTCAAATAGGTACCTAATGAGCAGTGCTATTTCAAATAGGACTAAAACTCTTTGACTCAAATCCTAACAACCTTATATTGAATTAATTACATTATATGTCACTTTCATTTCAATAGTTTCAAATTATGATGATGTCCTTCAAGTTTTTGAGAGCATGAGGTTGATGATGATGTTCCCCTGAAACCTAGGAAACATGTCTTCCTGTTTTTTAAGCCTTTGATTCCCTTAAATGTTTGGAAAAATTTGAACATTAATGAACCATTTTTACATGTCTCTTGCTATCAAATATTACCCCATATGTCTTAAAACATCCATCTGTGCAAAGTTTAAAATTCGAAATGTGTAAAAGGTTGAGCATAAACCTGTTGAAAGCAGCACAGTTTCGTAGCGCTTTTCGTAGCGCAGTGTTTTGGTTCCTTTTCTTATCACTTTTAAATATTTTTTCTTTAGGGAAACTTTCATCTACACTTAACACACTCCCAATAGACATTTTAGAAAAAAATTCATAAAATTTCCCTCAAAATGTGCTGTGAAAAATGATGAAAAGACTACTTCAGCAATTTCGTAGCACATTTCATTAAATTTGCACTAACTGCGCTACGAAATTGCTATGTAGGCAGTTTTGTTGAAAATTACTTCAAAATTTGTAATAAATAGATGCCCAGACTCAATAACATCAGTATTTTGTCAAAACCATCAGCAATATAGACTGAAAATATAAATTTCATCTAATTTAACCTTCATGAAGTACCTTCTCCATTTGCAATTATTTCCTGTTTTTCCCTGAAAATTAGGTCTTGGGACAGAGCTTATATCTCTTACTACATGATTTATTTTAAGAACCTGAAGAAATTTTTTGTAGGCCATGATGTCTTGAATAAAAACCTCTCTTGGGTTTTTGAAACACATCTCCTGTTGTCAAAAACTGCCTTTGAAAACTATGTGTAAAACAGGAAAACTTTATTTCTGAAAATAGGGCTTCAATGAAAACCTTTTATCTCCCAACTGATAACACCTGTGAGAAAATTAAGAGAGGTCTTTGTGTCTGGGGATGTGATTAAGACAAACCACTTTCATAATTCCAAAATAATTTTTCATTTGGCTAGAAAATGAACTTGAAGTTTGACTACTAAACAGCCATGTACAAGACATTTTGTAACAATAGTTTCGTAGCGCATTGTAATTTATCAATTTCTCCCAGCTCATAATAAATTTGAGGAACCTGAGAGAATTTTTTGTATTTAGGTATGTTAGGAAGAAAACCTCGTTCAGTGTTCAAAAATTTGTTTTCAGTTGCCCAGGAACCCCCTTGGAAGTTGACTACTAAAACCAGAAAATAGAGTTTTTTCTTCATGACTTTCAACAATTTCGTAGCGCAAATCAGCTTTTTTGAACTAGTTGCGCTACGAAAGTAAGTTTTCTTGGATATTTTGACAAGTTTTGACATGAATCTTTAGGAAATGACTCACAAATGGAAAATATGGGTATTTGATCATGGAATGGACCTAGAAGGACTTTATTTGAACTTATTTGAACTTAAATGATGACCTTTAAACTTATAAAAACTATGACCTACCCTTAACCAAAACTTAAAATGAATTTTAGACCTATTTGAGACCATGATGAAAAATATAGTTTACACAATGATGTTTTGAGAATAACAGGCTATTTCCCTTTCTTCTTTCTTTAGTTGTATATCCCAATCTATAAACAATATTTCTTTCTTTGATTCTTTAATTCTAGGTAGGTTGGCCTTTCAGCCATCAGAGGAATCCTGCCAGGTAAAAAATTGGGATACCTTCTCATCTATGTCATCAAAAATAATTCTCATGTCAGCAATGTGATTCACAAGTGAATCGATTTGCTCACATAATTCAAGAATGTTGGTTAATTTCTGACAAAACATGACCTGTTGATGTGCCAATAAGGTGTTCAATTGTAAAGCTTCTTTTCTAAATTCATCAATCTTTGGAACATCTTTCATTTTCTCACTGGAGAGTTGTAGTTGATGAATTTGAGTATATTTAGAACAAATTTTGACCTTGATGTTGAATATTAAGTTGATATAGGCTCTCTTGCAGTTATGAAATTTGTACTTGTAGTTGTTGACTAACACTTTTCTTTTTTTCTTGTAACTTTGTCTCAAGTTGAAGTATCTTTTCATATTTTTTCTTTACCAGTTGATGAATATCTAATGCTTTGTTAAAAGTTTCATATGCATAATCTCCTACAAAATTTGATAATCAAGTTAGATCCCATGAAGGATCTGACTCGGTATCTTTCTAGACAATGTCCATTGACATATCTTCTTGAGTGAGAGTCTGGGCATGTTTTTTTTTTCTCTTTTTCTTCTGTCTGCTAACAAATTATTTTTGCCTATGACTATAAAATATATCTAAAGGAGATATTTATTTAATATTTAAAACAATTTCAAAGGCTGGGAAGGGTGGGATGTATTCCATTCTCTCATTTCTTATCATTTTTTCAGAGGGCCCAGTAGTAAATGGGTCCTGACTTGTAGAAGGGGGATTTTTTAAATTCTTTTGTTGGTCAATAATCATGGTTGCATGTTCTTCTTGGAGTTTTAGGTCAAACTCTTTCCAAAAATATTTGAGATTGATGGGGAAATCCATATCTATTGTTTGAACTTCAACTGACTTCTCTTGATCTAGAGTATTAAGGACTTCAGTGTCCTTAAAAATTGATTCATTTTCTTTCTGAGTCATGGTTTGAGAGACATCCAAGATCTTGAGTGCAATTGTCTCTAGTCTCTTGTTTTTGTATTGCTGAAACTTTAATAGTTGTGGTGGGTGAAGGCATAAAATTTCCAACTTCTTAACTGCAGCATAGTTTTCAATAGACTCAAACAAGTCATCAAAATCATCATCTTCGTGCACAAAGGGTATGATTTCCACTTGAGTAGTGAAGTTGTTGGCCACTTTTAGGGGATCATATTGCCTATTTGGAGTTGTAAACAATTTCAAACACTCTATTTGGAAAATTTCTAGTATAGCATGATTGTATTTGTCTAGTCCATATACACCACAGTTAATTGGAAAGGAAGTCCATAATGGTTTCTTGGATTCATTCAAAAATCTGGTCGGGCCATTTCCCATAGCTTGGTATATGATTTATTTTGCGAGAAGTTTATCAGGAACACACAATGGTAATACATAAGATAAGCTCCAAAATACTCGTACATAGGTGAATGACTCCTCACCAAACCACTTTCCTATAGAATAAAATTCGGCTTGGGCTTCTTTGGAAAGTCTGGGGGATTTCTCATTAAAAATAGCTTCAAAAAGGGGTAGTATAACTCCATGATAGATTCTATAAAAATGACTTTCATATTTGGATTCCCAAACAATACTATGAAATACGTGAATGGGAAGGGGATCTTGGGTAGTCCATTTCTAGCCCATGGCTGGAAAATCTAATGTAAAACATACAACATCCATAATCTAACCACTCATATAAAATGGAGGAAAATTTTTAGAAGAGATAGAGTGATTCTTTCTATACTCTAAAATTTTAGTGGAAATATTATTTGAAAGAATATTTCCCTAATCCATAATATAAACGTCAGCTACTGCTTCCATAAGGGGAACCCATTCTACTAAGAAAATAGTTGTGTTTGACTGACCAAAAATTTTAGACATCATAACTGATATATATAAATAGGGACTTGCAAGAGAATCAATAGAATACGTACCCATTTCATAGTTCTTGTGTTTGTTAGGATTACTCCTCCACTGCTTTATTGGCGCTAATTTGAGTTCATTTTACTTAGATAATTTAGCAAGGAATTCTTTATCATAGATATTATCGGGGTCCGGAAGATGGTACATTTGATTTAGGTCTTTCGCCTTAAAGGAACCAATCATTGTTCCTATACTGGTAAGGAAATTTTTGTCCCTGATATTAAGATTGTCGATAATCTGCCTCACCATATCAGTATATGATAGTATCTCGGGCCTTGTTGTAATTTGGTGAAGAAATGAATTGAATACATCTCCAATCATAGCTTCAAAAGAAATTGGGGCATCCACTATTGCTTTTCTCTAAATTTTGCGTGGTTTCTCGTCTTCAAATAGCTTATACATAGATTCCTTCAAGTTCGCAAGTTGTATCTGTGAACAAGGGCAACATATTTGTTCTCTCTGAAGTAGTAGGCACATGATTAACGGGAGCCATATTCTTCTTTCATTTCTTCAAAGCCTTATACATTTTAAAAGAACTTTGGTTACTCGAACTTTCCTGTAAATAAGTAAAAAAGAGAAAGCGAGAAGTAGAAACCTTTGAGTTTTACAATACGCACAAATACCATAGTAAATAGAAACATTGCAAATGGATGAGACTTCACATGTCGATGGGATATGAATTGAATGCTCATTGTAGGGAAATTATTATGGTGGTATAGGTGATAAAACAATTAATTTATGACATTTATAACTAATATGGATTATCATTCCATTATAATCATTTTGCAAATAAAACCATATCTATCGCATTACATCATGACTCATGTGTAATTCATTAAATACTGAATATATAGATTTTCTATCGATTGTGTTATTGCTGCTATAGGGTAATATGCTTGGGTGGTGGTTATTAAATATCACTCTCAGGGCTTTCAGGTGCCTGAGGCAGACAATCAGATTAGCTGTAAAGTTCACAAAGATGCTGCACACATGTTCATTCTAATATCTATAATCGAAAAAGTAAGATGGAGAGATTACCTCTTTATTAATAGCAGATCCTATGGAGAACAACAAGTAGCGAAGTAGAGATCCTTCTTCACCGACTCCAAATCTAGATCCTGTAATCAATCAAAGCAACCGTGTAATCTCTACAATAGTATAGTTTTTTATTGATTAAACTGGCATATGAGAAACATGAAACAATACATATCTAAGCCATTCATATCATGCTACATAGACGATTGAAAAAAAATTGTGACATTGATGCATAGAATGGAAAAAACAGACACAGTTCTATTGATTTATAAAAAGGAGGATTACAACCATTGGTTGCACCAAGCCCTCCTCAGTCTCCCAATTCCTCTCCTTCTTTATCTATTTCCGAGTGTGATGATGCTCAAGGCATAAATTTCTTAATGAACTTCACCAATATTCAACCCTCACACTACAACAACGAAATTCTGCTCTACATATATCCAATCCTTCAACCTTAGACCAAGAGCCCACAGATCCATTTTATAGAAGATGGAGAGGGCAAACTTTGCCAACTTATTCAACTAGTTTCTAATGGGAAAGATCAAGATGTTTCTATGTTCTTCCATGCTTTTTCCTTTCTTAGGAGTCTATTTGTATTTGGAAAGGCCTAATAAAAGGTTTGTGCCTTTAGTTTCTATTTTTCATTGGTCCTTTATGAGAAAAAACTGGAATTTCCAGTCAATTTTCCGCAATATCTTTTCCCTTTTCACACTTAAACACAAATAACGCTACCCCTTGGGCAAGACAGAGTGTTACCAAAGGAACTAACACTCCCTTTACATGTCTCAAGTGCATTATAACAATGTCTAGCTACTTCTGGGGTGCGTTACCTTGGCAGAAATGGGTCTTTTTTAGGTCATTTTCTTCCTTCCATGTTATCTTCTCCTCTGAGATAATGAGGAGGTCATTTGTCCTATAACAGATGCCCCCTAAAGTGTGAGGTCAGAGACGAATATGATGGCCGAAATATTTTATAACAAGTGTAGTATAATGAGAGGAATTGGAGAACTGAGGAAAGCCTGAAACAACAACATATGTCAGAAAATATAGTATCTGTCTGGAGTCGAGCATTCCCATTCTTAATAGCTAATCAACATGATTTCTCTAAAACAAAGATATGAACAGTATGTTCACTGATAAGCATAATGTGAAAGTGTCTGTCATAACAGGATCAAACTGAAAATTTGTCTCCAAAAAAACAATATCGCAACTTGGGGAAGGAAACATAGCTGTAATGGTGTAACCCCCAACCCAATGTCTTGGTCGCCACTTCACTAAACTTCATATTCCCATACATTTGAATGAATGAGTCTAAGTCGAACATGCAGGAAATCGTTTGATTACCAATAAATAAATAAAAATGTTAACATACGCAAGGGTGGCCACTGATAATTATGATGGTCCCCAAGATGCACAGTACAATCTAGCAAGTGTGAATAAAAGAATTTTATGTCGAACACTCGTAGAATCATTCGATTGGGAGACAATAATGAGAACCCCCAACCAAACACAAGATGACCTGCCACTGATGTCTGCAAGTATCCAGGTACTGGCGTGTTTCTGGATCAACTTCCTAGATAAGATGTTGAAGTCAATAGGAAGAGATTAGTCAAAGGGTAGGCACTGAGGTGTCATACATCAGCTGACACAAAACGGCAAAAGACGATTTTGTACTGATGGAAATAATCAAGGGAAAATGGGAATAACTAATGACAAATAAGTTTTGGCATATGACGACTTTGGTTGATACAAGGAGCAGTAGATAGCAAGATCGTCTTGAACAATAGAAGGCACTCTAATAGGGTACTAGGCAGCTTAGGCTTAATGAACACCAAAGAGTGTTAGGATTCACCAATGAAGGAACACTAGGAGACGAAGGCTAAACTCATAGATGGTAGGGTTTGGCTAAATGCGAAATATTTTTTTGGGAAGTGCCATGTTCAATATTTTGTGCTGCCAAATCGACCTTTAGAAAATGTAACAAAAGAAGTATCCATGATGTCCAAATTTTTTCCCCATCTGATTAAGTTTAACGAGTCCATATGGGTAAACTCGGTGGTTTTTTCATATTTAGAGAGTCTAAAAAACACCATAAAAGACAACTCCAGGGGGTACCTTTGTCATGCGTGATAATCGGGTGTGACAAAGAGAGAATAGTAAGCCTGAAACAATTCATTTTTCATGAGTTAGTCCATTGAATCTGGAACAGTGGAAAAGCTATGTTCGATGGACATCTACCTCAGTTTGTTATGAGTACGAGGAGATGGAGTACACTCAATTTTCTTTGTGAAATTTTAATGAGTCCAACAAGGAAAAACTTGATGCTTTCCGTGAAATTTTAATGAGTCACGTGGAAAAAATCGGTGCTTTCCGTGAAATTTTAACGAGTCACGTGGAAAAAACTCGGTTCTTTCCATGAAATTTTAACGAGCCACGCGGAAAAAACTCGATTAATTTTTCTATTTAAATATCTTTGAAAAAGATGAAAATAACGACTCATATGTCTCTGCTGTGGTATTTTAACGAGCCCGACAAAGGTAACTCAGGTTTTTTCAGTTTTACGAGCTAGAAAAAGTCCCTAAAAAGAAAGCTCGAAACCGTGTCGAATATGGTCAGATCTGCATATAAACATTTAAAACCCCTCAGAGCATCAGTAACATATAAAAACCAATAGTTGCGATGAAATGTAGCATGAATTTACCTCTTTGTATTATACTAGTTGAGTGAGTCTGACCTCCAGAATGGCTATAAGAAGACCACAGACCTTCATTGTCACTCTGTTGAGTGCTGTTATAGAGCTCTGGAGAAAAAAAGTGGTGAAACTTTAGTTGTCAATTGTGGACGATCTTGGCGATGGTTTTTCATTCCATGAGATCTAGGTAAAATCTTGAACCTTTCTCTATCATTTCATTATGTTTTTAATTATTTTTTCTGGTTAAAATTGTCAATTTTAGTAAGCCCTAAAAAATTTAAGTGGCTAACGTGGGTGATTAGTGTTGTGCCCACGTTAAACGATCTTCTCAAGAAGAAACAGAGCTTTATCATGCACTATTGGGCACTATAGCCTGTGTTAGCCAACAAAGATGTTGTAAGAACTAATTTTTTATCATTCTAAAGTGTTCCGGACAAAAACTAATGCAGTGATATGGTTGTTTGTGCAAGTATAAAGCTATTTACCATGAGTATTTGGCACGAAAGGGAGCATGAGCAGGAAGAAAATGAAATGGTTACCGATGTAGCTACGTTGCTAGTTCTTTGTAGATGCAGATTGCTAAAGTATGCTCGTTTAGAGCTGATGAGGGGACAGGAGGACCTTCTGAGGTGGATAATCCAACAGTGGGACAACCGCCAACATGTCTTTCATATCGAGGGTAATGAACTCTCGATTGAGAAGGATAACATCTATTTTTTGATAGGCCTGTCATGCGGAGGGCCAATGCCTAATCTAACAGGATCCAGGGCTGATCCTCGCACCACTACCGATTTTATCCATACGCACTGCATAAACAATATTGTGGCAGTGAGAAACCAGGTGCATATCTCACGGGTGGCATTGAGACCGCTGAGGTCTCTGCTGTGGATGATAGTTATCTTGGCTGGTGCCAAGAGTCAGCACATGGCTACCAAGACCCAGGTGTTGTTAACACTGGATTATATGCAACCCCAGGTATTTGACTGGTGTTGTCTGCCGAGTTCGTGCAGAGTTGACAGCATGTAAGACTCAAACCCAAAGAGAGTTTGGGTATGGTACACTGATCATGTCATTAATACTAGAGTGGGTGCCAGCCATGATGCCAAGAATGGTCATGGATGCATTGGGCCCGCGAGATCCAAGACAGGCTTGTTGGGCAGCTTTGATTCCGCAGACTGGAGAGGGTCCAATCCATCACTATTTTGATGAGGGTTTCTTCGAGTGGCTTGAAGACCAGATCATCATGATTGAAAATTATCCCTATGTAGGGATGAACTATATAGGAGATCCAGAGTTGGTATTTCCCGCGGGCACTCAGTGGGGTGTAGATGGTAAGAAAGAGCATGATTAGTGCAGTGTTGAAGTATTTTTGTATATTTTGAATTTTAATGCAAAAAAATTTGTTTAACGGGTGAAAATGTATGTTGACATGAATCTTTGTTGCTTGACATAGATGTGGCACCTGTCCGTCTAGCCGGAGCCCCTCGCTATGCAAGGCGAGGAATGCAACTACCTGGGGCTGGTGCAGCAGCGGAGATTGCAGAAGCCGCCGAAGAGGGTGATGACACATAGATTTTGTAGGAGCTTACTAGAAACCTAGAAGTTTTAAGTATGGGTATGCCGCCTCTTCCTATGAGAGATATCCCGATCCATCTACAGAAGCATACAATGGGTGTGCCGGAGAGATACTTGGTGCCTCTGAGGAGGATATCTAGAGCATTTTTCTGCTATTTTGAGTAACACGCTTAGTAGGAGGAGTGGATAGATGTGTAAATTTCATAGTGAGGCTTTAGGGAAGCCAATTTTTTGTAAAACACCCAAGTTTTGAGAATTTTTTTGATGTAATCTAAACTAGACACTATATATATATATATATATATATATATATATATATATATATATATATATATATATATATATATATATATATATTCTGATGATTTTTATCTCATGTGTTTTTTAATGTTTATGTATTTTCCAAGGTAAAAAATATATACTCATGTATGAATCTTCCTATAAAAAGTGTGAAAAATGCCAATCTAACACATAATTTGCCAATGAATCAGCTAATGCATTAAATTCTATAGGAATTTGCTCAAACGCAATGGTTTGAAAGTGACGTTCTAAAATTCGTACCCTTAAGAAATAACGTAACAAGACAAGATGATGGACGCGATAATGATTGTTTAACTGTATAACTATGAGTTGGGAATCTAACCTGACCACTAGATTGGATATGTCACAAGATGCAGCCTTCGTGAGGAGTTGGATCACCGACATATACTCAGCAATTTTGTTGGTGGCATTGCCTAGGAAGATTCCCCCAGAACCAAGGAGTTCTGACTCAGGTGTGTAGAGGACCCAAGCAGCTGACGCAATGTTCCTAGTATGACGACTAGCACCATCCGCATATCCGACGTATGATAAGGATGACGAAGGCATATGTGTAAAAAAGAAAAAGAGTGTGTATGAGAAAAATTCAAAAACCCAAAATATCCAGAGACATCAAAACAAAGGCAAAACTCATATACATAAAATTACAAAGCATATGCCTAGTGGAGAACTAGGCAAAATACTTCTTCAGATAAAGCTCGTTGCAGGGCTCCATGAGTGGAATTCCATTACATTCCTAAAGTTCATAAGCTCCTTTTGAGAGGACTTTGGTGAATATGTAAGGACCAAGCCATAATGGTTGAAGTGTTCCTGCCCCCAAGAGGTTGTGTTTCTAATCGTAGAGTAGAACGAGATCACCCTCTTGGAAAGAATGAGGCTTGACAGATTTTTCATATTGAGCTTTAACTCGGTGTTGGTGAGCTTTGAGTTCTAGTGTGGCATCTCGACGAGTTTCATCCAAGAGATCGAGTGAGAACAAGCGCTCTTTTGTGGCGGTGGTGTCAGGTAGGAGTTCAATAACGAGCTTGAGTGATGGAATCTCACACTCGATTGGGAGTACTGCTTCTAGGCCGAATGCGAGTTGGAATGGCATGAAGCCTGTGGCAGTTTTGACTGACATACATTATGCCCATAACGCGAAATATAACTTCTAATGCCATGTGGTTTTATGATTTTCGACTAACCAACGAATCATGGTTTTGAGGACGCCATTTACGGCTTCGACTTGACCATTCGCTTGTAGATAGTAGGATGAAGACTATTCTTGTCAAAATTCTAGCATAGAAGTTATTTCCATCATCATATGGTTTTGAAAATGTGACCCATGATCTATGACAATTGAAAGGGGTACACCGAAACTACAGATAACCTAATTGAACAGAAATAGAGTGACGGTTTCTCTATCGGCCCTAAAAGTGGGAATTGCTTCTACCCATTTTGTAAAGTATTCGACTGCCACGACAATGTAGTTGTGTCCGTCAACCGAAGTGGGGTTGCATGTAACGAAGTCTATTCCCCATTTAGAAAAATGACCAATGGAGACAACTGGGTGGAGAGGGGCGGGGTGAGCACACATTTTCTTCATGAAAATTTGGCACGGATGGCACTTCTGGACTACTGTGATGTAGTCTTTAAACAAAGTGGGACAATAATAGCCTGCACACAAGATTTTCTGGGCAGTAGCTATGCCAAAAATATGACCGCCACATGCCCCTGTGTGGTATTCATTTAAAATGCACTCTGCTTCATTAAAAGTGAGACAACACTAAAGAATAGTATTGACACCACGACGATATAGAGTTTCGTTTAGCACGAGGTAGTGTTTCACTTGGTGGTGAATAAGACGGCGTTCGTCGGACATGAGAGTTGGGTGGAAGCATTGAGTTTGGAGGTAGAACAAAATGTCTCCATACCAAGGATCAGAAGAATCGACTAAGTAGATGGATTCATCAGGAAATGGATCATGAGCTACATCTCTTGGGTCAATTCTAGGAAGGTTCGATAGTAATTTGGCGAAGACTAGAGATTTATTTTCTTTGGAAACAATGAATACCAAGTCAAATTGTTGGAGGATCACTATCCATTTGGAATATTTTCCTCCAATAACTTGGCGAGACAAAATGTGTCGCATGGGATTCTCCAAGGCAATAATGGTAGTTTGACTTAGTAATATATAGTGTTGGAGTCAGGTGACAATGAAGACCACCATGAGAGAGAGTTTCTCCACATGTGAATATCGTATTTCGGGTCCGATAAGACATTTTGACAAGTAATATATCACATGTTCACTATTGTCATCATGAACTTGAACCAGAACCATGCCAAGTGAGGATGGTGAGGCTGCCCGGTAGAGGAGAAAGTCACATGAATAATTGGGGGCACTAAGAAGTGGGGCAAAAACGAGTGCTCGTTTCAAGGCATCAAATGACATTTGAGCTTGGTCATCCCACAAATATAGTGTTCCCTTTTTTAACAAGCACATAAAGCCTTTCATCATCTCGGCATAGTTTAATATGAAACGACGTAAAAATTTTGCCTTCCCTTGCAAATGTTGGAATTGCAGAATGGATTGAGGTGCAGGTAATTCAATGATTGTCTTAACCTTATTGGGATCAACCATAATCACGTGCTTGGAGACAATAAAACCCAGAAGGCATCCAGACTTGACAAAAAATACGCACTTATATGGATTTAGACATATATTGTAGAACCTACACCAAGCGAAGATTTGTTTTAGATGCGTAAGGTGATGGGATCGCTTCTCGGAATGAGCTGGAAGGTCATCCAAGTAAGCTTGTACAATATGCCTAATGTCGTGAAAGGCATAGTCCATAGCCCTTGAAAATTTGCTCCTGCATTCTTCAAACCGAATGAGATTTTATGATACACAAATGTGCCCCAAGGACAGATGAAGGAGATTTTATGCTGGTCATATGTTTTAATCGCAATCTGGTTATATCTCAAGAAACCATCCATAAAGGAAAAAGACTCACATCCAGCGCAATCATCAAGGATCTGATCTATGAATGGCGTAGGATAAATTTCTTTTGGACAAGCGGCATTCAAATAGCGATAATCAATACAAACTCGGATGGTGCCTTGTTTTTTTTCTACGGGGACCGTATTGGAAACCCGGTCCGTCAAAGGAACGGGATAGATAAAACCTACATTCAGGAGTTTTTCGACTTCAGTATTAATGGTGGCTACTTTGCGCGGGTGGACAGGTCAGAGTCTCTGCCGAACAGGTTTGGCATTCTCATAAACTTTGATTTCATGCTCAACTATAGATGGACCTATGCTGGACATTTCGTCGTAAGACCAAGAAAACACATCGCAAAATTCTTTAAAAAGGGATGTGAAGCATGCAATTTTCTTAGGATTGCAATATGCTCCAATCTGAATATTTTCCATGATACCCGTTTTAATCGAGATATCAATCAGAAAGGTCTTAGAAAGGTTTCCCAAGTTCCCTTCTGAATCGATAGTTTGAATAGTCGTGTAAACGGAGGAGATGATCTCAGGTGGGTCAAAAGATGGGATTTGAGTATTTATCATGTCTGAATCGAACATTGAAGCGTGATGGTGGAACTCTCCCCAAGGTCGTTCTTCTAGAGACATGATCTCTCGAATAGCTTCATCTGTAGGTAGGACTTCATTGAGGATATCCTTAGAAAGAATCGTAATGGGTGGGAGGTTTGTACCATTGGTCGAAACCATAGCTGTGGAGGGTTCAGATGCAATCTAGATGTCTTGATAAGCCAACTTGACTAGTGAGACCGACATCTGATCTCCGTAGGAGTCAATTTCTGAAGGTGCCGATAGGATCCTTAGGTCGATACAGCTATCCAAAGTGGTGGATATCATTGCAACAGTATGTGGAACCTCAGGTGGTGGGAGAGGAAAGCAACCCATTAGGGAAGATGCCTTCAGAACACTGATACCAATACTGATGTATGAGTCAGGAACGCCTCCTATTAGGGGTATAGTGCTACTTAGTAACGTTGCATAATCAAGGGTGCAAAAGGATAATTGATCCATTGTGACAATTTTCCCATCCAATGGAAAGAGGATGAGTTGGAAAACCAAAGAAACAATGGCAGTCATTGCATATGACCAACTGTGACCCAATAATAGATTATAGTTGAGGTGACGATCTATGACTTCTATGTCCACCATTATCATCTTCCCACTAAAGGAAATGGGAAAGCTAGCAAGGTAGCCTTTTGGGAGGAAAGTGTGGCCATCGAAATCTTTAAGGGAATTCCACGGCGGAGACAAAGTGGGAGAAGCCAAATCAAGCCAACAAGTAGTTGACATAACGCAGGTCTAAGCACCTTTATCTATAATAGTATAATGGATTGGTCTCCCTTTCGACACAACTTTCACTTGGAATGCAAGTTGGTGTGAGAGGCGAGGTTACGAGTCGTGCATCGAAGTGTCCCTTTTGGGGGACTAATTGCAGGGTCAGTAGTGGGCCTTTTGATATGCAAATCATTGGGCGGCGGTGGATTTGAACTGGTACCAGGTTCCTGAGTATCAATGACAGGATTTCCATAAATTTTGGCTCGTTTTTGGTGTTCAACACTTTCTACACCATAAATGACAGATGATCCTTCACCGGAAGGATGCATACCACCATTTCCCCTTTGCAGGGTTTGTGGTGGGTTTGAAATCATGTGTTGTTGATGCTGCTGTGGATTAGGGAAGGGATTATGAAGGACAACAGGTGTCCTCACAGAGTCCTTTTTTGTGATAAAATTTGTGCATTCCTGTAGCCGAGGAAATTTTTATGTCAAATGGTCCTTTGCACAGATTCTGCAAGGAAATTTCATGGATTTCTCTTTCCCTTTGTAATTTTTAGTATCATTTTTTTGATTGGGATTATTCTGATGATCCGACTACTCTTCCGAAGAATAGGTATTTTTCTTGTTCTTCTTGTTTTTGCCACTAGGTTTTTGTGAATTTTTCATAGAATTTACCTCAGCAGTAGGAAGAGTAGTCGATTGGTTAGGGGTGGTGGCAGCCAAAGATGGCTAGGAGGTTTGCCCAGTAGGTTGTTTTATGGCTATACCGGAGATTGCACCAACGAGAACATCAGCGTGTGCCCCAGTTTTCTAAGTAGTGGGAGGATTCAGATTACCAGGGGCATGGGGTAGTAAATCATATAGCGTGCCATATTACGAATAGATAAAATATAAATGTTGTGCACAATGAATGGATTGATCTTCTGTAACCGCACCGGACATAAAAATGTCCTTAGCTAGGGTTGGTAAGAGTGAATTACAAAACCAATTATATAAGAGATGATCCGTAATTGGCTCTTTGACCAACCTCCTCCTACGTCTCCATTCATGAATGTGATCGTAGATGTGGGTGGCGGTGTCTTGGCGTAGCAAGGTTAAGAGTTTTGTGCCAGTTTTGTATCTAATAGGTAATTGGAAGTTCTTAAGAAATTCTGTAGCTAAGGCACCAAAAGTGTTGACGGCTCCGTGTGGTAACTCAATGTACCATTTGGCAGCATTGCCTATAAGAGTGCGAGGGAAAATTTGAAGCCAGATATTATCATCCACCATGGATTTAGAGACAGAACATAGATGGAAGGCGGTGACGTGCGTAGCCAGATTTTCCCCTTGTTTCCCATCGAATTTAGGGATGTCAGGCGGAATCTTATGCGGTACTGGAGGCCAGAGTGGGTTGTGATTGATGGGATCATTGGTCAGTTTGTAGATGTCAGGGATGTCTAGAGCTGCTAAAAATGGAAATTGTGTATTTACCCCCAGATATATCCAAGGAAGAATAGGCTGAATATTCAGACCATAGGGTTCGCCATCAATGTGTTACCAGTAGGCTATTAGGACTTTGTTGATAAAATTTCCCTATGGGTGGACGTGTAGGAATGTATGGTTGTTTTCCATAGGGTATATTGTACTAGGGGACTAACGGTTAGTTGCTCCCAACATAAAAGTTTCTCCCTTGTCCAAATGGATTTTGGGGTTGATTTGCCCATATGGACGCAATAGAGCTAGATGAAGGCATGCTGCTATTTGCATATTTAACCAACGGCATAGATCCTATACCAAAATTTTGACCACTTAAGGGAACAGTGTTAACAGTGGGTTGTCCCATTTGTCCTGATAATTGCAGGGGTACCGAAGTGCCCCCAATAATCTGTGTGTTGGTGACACTGCCCCCAATCATCTGTGTGTTGGTGACACTGCCCCCTAGCATGGTAGCCAAGGGGTTTTAACTCAACAAAGGGTTCCAACCGAAAGGGTTGCCAAAAGGAACTAAAGTACCCCCGCTCATAGGAGCGGGTACCGTGGGTCCTGGCATAGTCACTGTAGGAGTAGGTCCTGAAGGATTCGGAGACCCACTAGCAGTTGTGGTGACCATAGTGCTGGGACCAGGCATAGGCTGGCTACTAGGGCTGTCGATTATTAGTGTAAAACTGACTACTGGCGAGGAAGATGGTGGCAAAACCAGGTTGGTTTCCATCAGCATCGACCCTATGGGTGTCGGTTGTGAAATGGATGTTGGTGCAGCCAAAGAAATATCTTGGCTTGGTGTAATCTGAGCTAACACTGGCACCGACGGATCAATGAGTGGAGGATTGCAAGGTGGTACAACTCCTTCCGTGAAAGGATCCTCTAGAAATTCTGTGTGATATGGTGCTATGTGCAAATCAAGGGTTGTCATTGTAGGCTGCTCTTCCGAAGAAGGCACAGGCTCACTTAGACTCGACTCCTCCTCCAGTGTTAATGGAGGGAGACCTCACTATCGTCGAGACAGGTGGCGAGGGTCGCAAGACACCACGGTGACCTGTTTATTTTTATCATATTTTAACTATTTTTGATGTATTATAAAGTCTCAGTGATAGTAACCACACACCTAAAAAAGGAAAAAGAAAAAAGGACTTTCTAAAATCAATCAAAAAGGAGCCAGAACAGGTTGGCCCTGTCTGATTACTACCATTTACTAGAGATGAAACCCATTATCACAATGTCATACATAGAGGGTTTGTCGTAAACACAGTTACAATTACTCTAGAGCTTTGCCCAAACCTCAGACAATAGGTGTAAGCACTCTCGTGAAGACGAGTACCCTCCCAAAGACCAAAGACAGAGTAGGTCCGTCTATTTTAGGTACCAGGACAACCCAACCCAGTCACCTCGTGTAAGTCCCTAAAAATTTTGGGCACTAAAGATACCTCAAATCACAGACATCATCAGGTGGGTCACGATCGTAGATAGAATGCTATATGGGCAGAACACTTAGATCCCCGATCTAGTTTTGACATCCCCAAAGGGAACCTCAATATATAGCATGCCCAGTGAATGCACTCGAAGGTGGGCTACCTTCTCATGCATCCTGGTGTTGTCTCATGCTTAACTCCAGTGGTAGTGGAGTGGTCTCGATAATATGAGTGTAGTAGGATTTCACTTATTAATGACTCTAGTCTCAAGTTTTGAGATCTTGGGTGATTTTCTCACTTCTCCTACCCCAAGATCCTACCTTGAACTATTGTTGTTGTGAGCTCAGAAAAATTTATATGATTAATTTTATTATCGCTTGATTCTTAGTGTACTTTATTATTAGTCTTGCGGAGGGAGAGTGGACGTATGAAATGTGATGAGACTCTGACTTGAAAAACCATGAAGAAAATATGCTCTAAATATTCAATTTCAATGAAGATTTTTTCTATAAGGAGAGATTTTTTTCAACATCCATGCACCAATCATTCAAATAACACGGTTCAAATTTAAAGATTCAGACATCTATCTATTCTCTCTTAACAAATTTTTAACCAAAAATTTTCAGAAATAATGCAGCTAAGTTCAGAAAACTAAAAGAAAATTTCTTCTTCAAAAAGTAGATGTGATTGACATTAACTTTTCAAAATAAGAACAAAAGACAAAAATTATAGCTGGTAAAAAAGCAATGGGATCCAACAAGAGAAGCTATTCTAATGGCCAATAACTCCACAACCAAGGGGAAACACAACAGAGGTGTAAACATCAGATTTGGCTGGGTAACACAAGCAAGCAGAGGATACAGAGCGTTAATATTACTAACGCACTGTATCTGAGCAAAGACCGCGTTATAACACTCTAAAACACTTACAGGGGAAACATTAGTCATGGTAAAGTTGCAAATATGGCTAAGCAGGGTCTAATCTAGACTCTGCGAGCTTTCGATATGTTCATTGAGCATGTAAGCTAGTCAGAAGGATATGAGAACAAAAGGAAAAACGGAAAGTCATAGGAACAATCCAGAAACTTGGGGTTTAGTCCCCAGTAGAGTCACCAATTCTGCTATAGGGTAATATGCTTGGGTGGTGGTTATTAAATATCCCTCTCATGGTTTTTTGATGCCTGAGACAGACAATTAGATTAGTTGTAAAGTTCCCAAAGATGTTGCACACATGTTCATGTTAATATCTATAATCAACAAAGTAATATTGAGAGATTACCTCTTTATTGATAGAAAATCCTATGGAGAACAACAAGCAGCGAAGTAGATATCCTTCTTCACCAACTCCAAATCCAGTTCCTGCAATCAATCAAAGCACCCGTGTAATCTCTACAACAGTATAGTTTGTTATTGATTAAACTAGCATATGAGAAACATGAAACAATATAGATCTAAGTCATTCATATCATGCTACATAGATGATTGAAAAATAATTGTGACACTGATGCATCGAATGGAAAAAACATATACAGTTATATTGATTTATAAAAAGGAGGATTAAAACCATTCCTCAGTCTCCCAATTCCTCTCCTTCTTTCTCTATTTCCAAGTGTGATGATGCTCAAGGCAGAAAGTTCTCAATGAACTTTTCCGATCTTCAACCCTCACACTAGAACAATGAAATTATGCTCTACATATATTCAATCCTTCGACCTTAGACCAAGAGCCAACAACTCCATTTCATAGAAGATGGAGAGGGAAAACCTTGCCAAATTATTCAACCAGTCTGTAATGGGAAAGATCAAGATGTTTCTATGTTCTTCCATGCTTTTTCCTTTCTTAGGAATCTAGTTGTATTTGGAAAGGCCTAATAAAAGGTTTGTGCCTTTTAGTTTCTATTTTGCATTGGTCCTTTATGAGAAAAAGCTGGAATTGCCAGTCACTTTTCCACAAGATCTTTTCCCTTTTCACACTTAAACACGGATAACGCTACCCCTTGGGCAAGACAGAGTGTTACCCTAGGTACTAACTCTCCCTTTACATGTCTCAAGTGCATTATAATTTTGTCTAGCTACTTCTGGGGTGCATTACCTTAGCAAAAATGGGTCTTGTTTAGGTAATTTTCTTCCTTCCATGTTACCTTCTCCTCTGAGCTGATGAGGAGGTCATTTGTCTTGTAACAATTGAAATCAAAATATCAATGAGGTTAACAACATGCAATAAGTGTTTGTGTAATGGGCATGTGATATGTGATCTATGATGTGATCGCTTTATTGCATCGACGATTATGAACAGTCACAAAATAACATGGTTGAGTTTGTTAGCACTCCACTGGATCTCTGAGGCTGAGAAGAGACCAGCAAAGGTAAATACAGACCAAGCTCTCACCAAGTATCTAGCCCTACTAGACAGGATAGGCCTCTCTCCAAGGGATCACAGCCAAGACGGCTGGATCAATTAGGTTTTAGGCTAGGTATAGTAGCACAGGGGTTTTCATTGGTTGATTTGGGTGTTTGATGAGTGAATTAGGTCAAATAGGTAACTAGGTAAGAGAAAATAAGATCATAATTATAGGAATCTGATGGGGCAAGGTAGGTAGTTACTTTAAAAAAAATTTTTTTTTAGGTGAGATGGATCAAACTGGTGAGGTTCTAAAAAGAGCATGAAAGTACATGAATTCTTTTTAAACTGAAGAAATTAAACAAATTATGGTAATTCTCTCAAAACAGAGCATAAAATATGTATTCTTCCTATCAAACTCGAGAATAAAACATATCATAGAACTGGAATGAATATAGAAATTACAAAACATTCATATATATGCAACAGAAGAAGAAATTATGCCAAAGTACAATACCACATGACTCCCAAAAGAATAGCTGCAACTCATCCAATATATTCCTTCCAAAATCTGAACACTAGTGTCTATGATTAATACAACAGCATCCAACCTCTCAAATGAGTGAATAGGTGAAAGTTATAGACATAAAAAAACTTCTCCCAACCTTAGGGGTTGAATCCCCGAGTTGTGGATCTGATCCACAAAAGGCTGAACTGCAAACCTCAAGTGTAGAAAGGTCAAACTAACACATCCCTAAATTTGTTGAAACTTATTCATTCATCCTCAAAAATAATTTTACCTAATGTATTTACCCTCAAGTAACTAAAAATTAACTTAATTACATCTACATCCATCATTTACATCAGTAAAATCATTATTTTCCATGGTCAAACTCAGAAAACTAGGAAAAAATCAGAAAAATCAAAGAATGGTCAGGAGCACAGCGCCAACTTCAGCTCAACTTTTGAGGGAGTTTCTGATGTCAAAATTTAGCTCAAGATATCTCATTGGAATCATGTCCAGTATATTTTCCAAAAATGTACTTGGTTTCAAAAAATGATGAATTTTAGCCCTCCAAAAGTTGAATCTCCCAAGGCTGGTCAGGAGCACAGCGCCTGCCTAAAAATGAGGGCAAAAATGTCATTTTGAGGTGTTTTTTGCCATTTATCCTTGCCAAATTGGCTATTTTTAGCCTGAAAAGTATCAAAATTTCATTTTTGATGTCTTCTGAATCTAATGGTGGTGGTCCTTTTGCCTTTGCAGGCCCCTAGAAAAAGCGCAGTGCCTAGGGATTTGCGCTCCTGACAGTCAAACTGTGCCAAATTTCTGGATTTTTTTTTTGAAAAAATAGCCCTCAGAGATGGATAGATATCTTCCTTAGAATGCTAGGAAAAAAAAATACCTCCATTTTCACAATATTCTTCTCTGATTGTCCACAATCTTCTCTGCAAAAATGTTACTTAAACAGGACTTTGCACAAGCAGAAAAATAGGCTGTGAATATGTGCATTTATCTCTCATTCTATAATACCTGTGTAAAAAGTGAGATAGGTTTTTGTACGTTGATATCTTAGGAAAATTTAGGGAATTGGGGACGGAAGTTAGGAAGCTTAGGGAAGTGGTAGGGGATAGAAAGACTTAGGGAAATGGAGTGGAGAAATTTATTACAAGTATAGGGAGGCTACCTAGGAAATTTGTAGCCTTGGAGCTAGGGTTTTCAGGAATGTGTCTTATGAATGGGGATTTAGTGATATAAGGATAGGGATGAGGTTTACTGAGATTTGGGAAGGGTAAATTTGGGTTTAGGGGAACAAATTTAGTATGTGGGAGTGAAACTAGGGTTTCTAGCTTGAAAACTCAAAACTTGAAACAAGGAGAATGAACACCATGAAATTTGCAATGATGAAATGTATGGAGGGCTTTGATGAGGTAAAATTACATATTTACAAATGAAGGTGTTAACCATCTGTAAATTATATTATATCTCATGATGGCTAGAAATATTCTTAGGCTTTCAAGAAACAATTTTTTTATGAAAAACATTGTGAGTTCTTGAAAGCCCACTGTGTTCATTATCTTCAAAGAATCACTCCACTGAAATATTCACTCAAAGCCTCTGAATTTACCCTGCTAAGACAAAAAGAAACAGTTTTTTAAGCTATTTCCCATCATCTCATAAGCTCATTCCCTTCATTTCACTCATAATTTCACCCATCCTAACAACCCTTCTCTTCTAAAAGGCCCCTTTTCCCCTTTATTTTTCCTCATTTCTTCTAAAAAAACTCCTCTAAAACTTATAAAAATTCCTTTATTTGGTTTAAAGAACCATTTTTATCCCTATCGGAACATCAGAAAAGGCTCAAAAACCCACTTTTTAGGCTTGTTTCCGACCTTTTATCAAAAGGAGGTTTTAAGCCCCTTTTGACTAAGTCCTCCGCCCCTTCACCCATATGACCAAGGCTAATGACCATGGGCTAAGTCTTAGACCTTCTTCATTCCCACCCCTGGTCATTCCCTTTATCCACCTAACCATCACCCTTCCAACCGTTCGTCTATCTGCTTACCCCCGCAACAGATTTGGACCGTAGATCTCCCAGATCTGATGGCTCCCATATATCCTCACCTTTCCACCCCACCGATAAACATCCCGCTACCCGACAAAGAAACCTACGTCACCCCTCTGTCCCACCATCCTCCCCTATGCCATCACGCTCAATCTTTGCATGCCACTATCCTCCACCATTCCCCTCTACCACACATCTTCCCCGATCGCTCTCATCCTCCACCGTTGATCTGGCTTCCCTAGATCTGACGGTCCACAACAATTTTTGCACGCAATCTGCTCCTAGGATTTAATGACCCATTTCCACGCAAAATAGGTAGTATTGGCCTGGACGTGTGGCATTCGTTCTATGGTATTACGTCCATTTGGGCCCTTATCGCTTACCACCCTAATCGCACGCGAAAACCACCCAGTTTTCTGCAAAACCACCTTCGCCTTTTTCACGCCCAAATTCAAAAATTTTCCATTAGTCTTCCTAGTTGCATACAGAACCCCTCCATACAGCATATTCCTTCCTCCGCATCGCTCCTCTACCCTCACCAAAGCCTTTGAAAGCAATATCCCATAAATGCAGGTTTTCATAAAATGTTTTATGTTTGAGTTGCAGGTTTAATGGCGAACAAATGAACCAGCCCTCCCACAAAAAAATTAAGTTGCAGAGAGCTTAGGATGATGATCCTCAAGGCAAATTCACGTAGAAAGAAATATCAAAAGGTTTTATTTTACGGATTAGTCAATGCGTCATGAACATTGGCTGATCATTAAACCCTCCAGTGTGGAAGCCAAGCCACCTATACACAGAAAAAAAAATAATGAAGAACAGTGAAAGGTAAAGGTTAAAGCATAAGCCAGGAGATTTAAAGCTTAACCAGTAGATTAATGATAAAGAGCACAGTGTAAAGATAAATGAATTAAAGTTAAAACAGTCAGCAAAGTGACCAAAAGCAGAAGATGATGAAAGAAAGGCCTAAAGGCATTATCAAAGGCCTAATCAAAGCTTAAATACATAATCAGACAGATTAGCAAGAAAGAATGCTTCAAATGACAAATCACTGAAGCAATTAATTCTCCAAAAGACTAAAAATGCCACCTAAAGGCCTAATTTACCTCAAAAGACACACAAAGTTATTACAAAACATATATATTTTGTAAAGACAGCTCAGAATTTATTGCCAGCCTACCTAAAAAAGCCTAAAAGTCAACAAAATCCACCAAGTAGTTCAAAGAGTTAATGTAACGCAAAGTTAGACTTAAATACATTTTTCCTTGGGCCTTGCATGGTCTCTAAGGTCAAAAACATTAAAATTTTTCATTTATGAACAAATAGAGACCCTTTCTTTCACTCCACCTCCTCATTTATCTATAAATATTGTATGGGAAGCTCATTGTTATTGTTGGTTGGATTATTATTGAAGTATAAGATAGTTGCTGAAGTTGTTGAAGAGCTACTGAGTGGTTAAAGAATACTAAGCTGGATAGAGAAGTTTTGAGTTGTAAAGACCTGCTGGACTTGAAGTATGTAACTGGTTTGAACATCAATAATACAAGTTGATTCATGGGATCCTGGTCTATGTTAATGGTGATGTTTTTCCTCTCTGTATTTGTCTTTTCTTATGTTTTACATGCTGTCCATTTTCTTTGATAAAGAAAATAAAATTTAGATTAGGATTTACTATTAAAGTACCCTATTTCTGTCTGAAAGCTTTATCTTTATGTTTTCTTCTGCTAAGGTATGTTTAGAGGATTCTTAATTTCCCTCTAGGTTTATCCAGCTTGTTGTTTTAAGAATTATTCAATAGAGTATAACCAAGGAGAAATGTTGGTGAGCCCATGTCTGTCTGAGTACAACCTGAGATATTGTTTTTAAAGATATTCTTCAAATTTTTCTAAGTAGAGTCTCAACCATAGAATTTTATGGTATGGCCTATCCTCTAGTTAGTCTTTAACAGTTTCTTTGAAAGATCCCTTGAGAGTATGCCAAAAGCAGGCTAGATTCACAGTTTCTGTTTGATCTTAGGCTATTTTCCTTGTTATCTTATATGTTTTCTCCTTTCTGAAAGTATTCTTAGGATTATTGGATTGTTTTCTGAAAAGTTTGCTTTAATAAAAGTTTGTCCAAAGAAGTCTATGGTTAGCCCTGTCCTTTAGCTTGCTTCAAATAGTTACTTTGAAAGGCTTTTATTGTCTTAGTGTATTTAGATTCTTAATTGGTCTTAGCTTTGCTTCATTCACAACATCTTAACATTTCATATCACAATTCAATATAAAATATCCTTTGATATAGATGACTTTCCCTATGGAAACCCTTGAAGAATTGTTGTACAATTAAATCCTTTTGTGACTCCATAGCCCAATGGGTTAATACTGTTTCATGACCTATCTTTTCAGCCGAAACATTCTTTCAATTTACTCTCACCTTCACCCTTCAACTGATCTCTTCAGTCAATGATATCCATCCCAACCAAACAAAAAAACAAGTTCCTAAGAGCCTCATAACTAGCCTAATATCATAAACAAAGCATAAGAATAATATCCTTTGAAAACACTTAATCAATAGATCCCTCTCTAAATCCAGGAAGGCTAGGTCCTAGGGCTCCAAAGTGGTTCTGATGTGGCCCCCTGCAATGTTTATTCTTTCCATTCTTGTAAATCACAGGGAGCCAACATAGTGGCGACCATACTGGGGATATACTGAGTAATAGATAACTTCACAACTCAGAAAATCCCATTCTTAAAAATTAATCAAGTGTCTGCCAAGAGTGGTTCCTGATTGTTGATGGTGGACAACAATCAATCCTAGGAAAATAAGTAAAAATATTCCACTTGGTGACTCCACTGATTTTTAGTAGTCCTTCTGATTCCCCTCGGTTTTCCATAGACTCCACTGGGAAACTTATTTCATCATAAAAACATCATTAAGACCTAGTTAAGTTAACTTTGTGGATTAAGTTTTCTTTCATATATTAGTTTTCCTTCAAAGACTGTCATACTTGGTTAAAATTTTCTTATCTTTGGGTCTAAATCCTGGCTTCCAAAGGAATCCATACTAGATCCCATCCTGACCCAAATCCTCCTACAATAGTTTATAATTCAGAAAGCATTCTTAGGAAATCTCCTACATCTAAGAACCCAACTATTGTCATACCAATTCACAGAGCAAGTTCAGTCCCTGAAAACCTTACAGCTCTGCAAGATACCTAGGTTGACTTACCTTTCATAAGAAATCTATCTAGATCCAAATCGTTTAGTGATATAGATCAGAGAGACTTTGACAGCAGAGAAACCTCCCCATCCACTCCACCTGATCTTCATTTCATTCATAACTTTGGTTTCTCTCATCCTAAATCTGCTCAATATTCCCTTGCTGATCCAAGTATTTCTGTTTCACTTGCTCACACATCCACAGCTCAAACCACTTCAGCTCATCATTTACCCCCTATCACAAATCCTCCACTTGTAAACTCCCCATTTCTCCCACAACTTCATATCACAGAAACATGGTATGCTCCTCTAGTCCTTCCTTTTCCTTTAGTTTCTCTACCATAGGACTATCAGTCCAAGATTCCATTATATGATGCTAGTAGTTCTACTACAACTCAACAACATGTGGATAGAATGAATGATTACTTTGACATACAAGAAATTGATGATGAAACAGTAAAACTTAGGATGTTTTCTCAAATTTTAGGGGGAGAAGCAAGAAAATGGTTCAAAGGCTTAACCCCTAACAGTATCAATGACCTCCCCTCTTTTCATCAATTATTCATAAAAAAATGGGAAGTCAAGAGAAATCCCCTTCAAATCCTGTCAGAATACAATGATCTTAAACGAAATACTGGAGAGAGTGTTCAAGATTATTGCACTATATTCAATAGTGTTTATAATGCACTCCCTCCACAAATGAAACCCCCACAAGGCTTATCCTTATTAAAGTTTCCTGAAGGATTTGACCCAAAACTTGTGTTATCAATTAAGAGAGAGAGAACCCCTTACATTAGAAGACATGCAAAAAGGTGCAGTAAGTGTAGAAGCTAACCTTAATGCCAGAAGGGCTAGATTGAAAGCAGAAAAAAAAGGTTACCTACAAATATGAAGCTGGACCTTCCACATCAGACTCCAAAATTGATAATTTGGTCAGAACCATGGATATGATGATGGAAAGAATAAACATGAATGAGAGAGCGTATCCTAAAGAAAACCAAACAGCTCCTCAAAATAAAAATCAAAATCAAAATCAGAACTTTAGAAGGAATCCCCCTCAAATTAGACAAAGAGGCCATGATCAACAAGTCAGAACTCCTTTCCAACATAATTATTCTGATGAGGATGAGGGAGTGATTGAAGAAACAAAGGGAAATCACATAAACATGTTGGGAACAAATGATGAGGATATTGTCTTCCTCACTAGAAAAGAACAAGCCATATACACACCTTATGAAGAAGAGAGCCTAGAGTCTATAGACTACCAACAAAGCTTTGAAAATGCCATAATAGAATTACATAAACAATATGACTTAAGGAGTAAAAAGAACCAAGAAGTCCCCAAGAAAAAGACCTCTAAAATATCTGCTAAAAATAGACCTGTAAATACTTCCAAAAACCCTACAAAAAACCATAAAACAGTGGCTGAATATTCTGATAAAAACAAAGGAAAAAACACCCAAATTCATGACAAACACAGTGGTGACCCTAGCAGCACTAGCACCTCAGCTAGTGCTCCTAAAAAAACAAATTTAACTGTTGTAAATAATAAAAACCAACAAGCTGATTTTGCTGAGAAAACAGTGACTAAAAAGGCTGAATTTAACATTTCCAAAACTCAAACTCCTTTCAGCATAGAGAGTGAAATTGCCAAGATAAAAATCTTCATCCCTCTCACTGAGTTAGTCACTCAAGATTTATATAGGTTCCAATTGTTAAAATATTTGAACATAGGAGATCACAATGAATCTGTTAACTTAAATGATGTTGGAAATATTGTCATTGATGGCAAAGGAGAAGAAAGGAGCAGCACCTGAACTATCACAAAGAAGAACCAACAATAAGGCAAAGGAGACAAACAAGGAGTAGAGGAAGAAAAATCAGTAAATTGAAGTAGAGAAGAGGGGCACAAGTTTTTTGTGAGTGTGTAGTAGCATTTATAGGAGAATAGAGGGCTTTCAGTTGAGGCTGAGACACCCGAACTTGGGTTGGAAATCAAAGCACTTGTTTAAGTTGAAAAAGGGTTATAAGGCAAAGAACTGAATATGATGAGTTGGAGTTTCATGTAAAGGAGTACACAGAGATTTATACAGGGAATTGAAAAATACAACAATTCTATGACAAAATTCAGACCAGAAGATTTGGAGAGGCAGAGCAAGAGATAGAGGGCCATCGAAACGAAGATCTGGCCAAACAAGGAGTCTTGTAAGTGATTTCATTGTATAAATGAAAGAAACGTTTTCATCTTACATGAGTATAGATTGGTTTAAACTCTGTGTGAATGGACGTTGAATGTCAATAGGCAATTGTCTAAGAATGCGTGAATAATCTTTGTAACTGGGGTTTTGAATGATGTTCTGAATATCGTTAAAGAAATCGGGGTTAATTCCAACATTGTAATTTGGAGTTGAAGATCTATAATTATCCTTGAAAGGGCAGTATGAGATTGAGTAGTTAGTGTTAAAATGCGATAGTGGAATCTCATGTCCCAAATGCGTAGGGCTCATTTCTCCCTAACAATAATTCTGTGATGACTAAATACATGGTGTAGTTGGTCCGGGTTTTGAAGATTGGATAATACCATTAACCAAAATTGTATAGCGCAGCTCTTCAAGGAGGAGTCAGTTATGTTGGAACTTGTAATCAAAGAAAATAGAATGATAGAGAATCAGATCAATGCGTAAAGGACTTCCAAGAAAGAAGCGATGGCGCAGAGTTATAATGAAACCTTAAAATTATGCGATGGAATGGTTTAACTTGCAAGGAACATGAATCGACTGAAGCGTAGTTAGGAATCGCATGCAAAACAATGAATAATTGAGAGGGAGGAAACCTTGAGTAGAGGGAACCTTGAGTAAATAGTAAAGGCGGTTTTGAGGAGTTAAACCAGCGGTCTCGCAAAGTTTTAAAATGGTAATTGGTTTTTGAAAAAAAAATACAATATCACTCATTGAAGGACGCATGTCTTGGAGTGGTTTATGGAAACCACTTTTATCGCGTTATTTTTTATTGATAAACTCAGGGTGAAAAAAAAATGTGATACTCGTTCGATCGAGCGGCATCAAGGATCAACGGTGGTCACATTCTGAAGTTGCGCGGATGTTAATGGAGAGGTATTTCGTTAATGTTCCGGACCCGAACAAATATTGTGTTAATATTTGTGTTTTAAAAGCTAAATAGGGTCGGACTTTTGGAATGATATGAAATATTAATTGTGGGCCCAAGATGTTAGTTGTGTTGGCACTTTGAGTTAAGTCCAAGTCGATATACATATCTTCATGAATTAAGGTCGAGTACTTGAGTTGTATGCGAAGTTGGCACTGATATGAAATAAGTGTTGAGTTGATATGTTGGTATATATATATTATGTCTAATTTGAGTTGAATGATGTTGTGGGCCCAAAAGTCCCTGTTGATATATGCATTAGTGTGTTGGTTTAACAAAGTCAAGTTTAATACGAATTAAGTGTTCATAAAGCTGTGGGGTCGTATTACTCATTTGATAACTGAGTTTTATTAAAGAGTGAAATGAAATTGTGGCAGTGAATGATTCTATGGTTTATTGGTTTATAAGCCTTAGAGTTAAAGTTGACAAAACAGATTATTATAACCATTGGATTTAATTTATTAAAGCCTGAGTTACAATACAATGTCGAAAGTTAATTAATCCAAAGGTTTTATGATAAGACTACTAAAAAGTTCTTTCATGTGGAAATTACTTAAAGGTGGAGACTTTGGAGTAAGTGGGTTCCTACATATGGTTTAATAATCATATATTTAATGTAGATAATTCTTCATGGTGGAGATTAGAAGAAATTTAAGCTTCTGCAGATGAAGCTTATACATTTGGGCTTTAATCCAAAATTGAATGTTATTGCAAAATCGAATGTTATTCGATTTCCATACAGTGGTTTATAATATGGGTTTTAACCATGATCTTAGATAAGCTTCCGCATTTTTAAAGCTCGCCCAGATTGAGAGATTTATTTGGATTGTAAATTGGGAGATGCATTATTATATGCACAAAAGAGGAATATGTGGGTAAGCAGGGACCCCGCCATCAAGGTCGAAAGTTAATTCGAAAGCTCATAAGTGTATTGACTGAGGTTTAGAATTTGGATTAATAAATTTGTGGAGAACATAAATGAAAGTGTTGGCCGAATATTTACATTGAAGATTTAGCCAAAGAAAATATTGATTGGGCGCTTCCATAAAATGAACTCTTGATACAGGATTTTACCATAGTGATGGAAAAAGAAAGCTTCAACATTGATATAGTTGCCAGATTTAAAACATTAAATAGAAATGCATTTTTATATGCACAATGAACCTGGATAATGTGGGTCTGACAGAGGTACATAGAGATTTCAGATTTGAAGAGGTGTGCAGTGAAGGTATTCAGAATTGCAGAATCTAAATTTGAAATGCACAGGAATGAAAATGTGGGTTTGTTACAATACGACAGCAGAAAATACAAGCACACGGTGAGCCAAAACCTGAAAGGGTTGAATAAGATATATCAGATGAAAATGTAAATGTAAATGTTTTAATTGATTTTATATTGTTTGTGATGCAAAGGCAAGTCTCTAGAGGCAAATAAATATCCCACTGTAATATTGAAATGTATACATATTGTTATATTTTTCTGAATTAAATGGACAAAGAAATGAGAAGGCAGAAGTCAAGGAGTCATGGCTATTCACTTTGAATTCCCTGTGGAATACAAACAGTCAAGAGGTGAACTCCATAAATGATATCACATAGATATGCATAGAGATGTTAGAGAGAATGGAGAATTGAGGCAGAGAGGGTAAGAAAAAGTAGCAGCAGATAGAGAAGCTGTGAATACTCAGAGATGATATAAGGCAGATATGAAGGCTAGAGGACAACAATGAAAATGAATAGAACAAAGCTGATATTCAGGTAAATCAACATGTGTTTTTTGAAAGAGTGAGGAAGTTGGTGCTTCCATATCAAGTTGTAGCTTGATAGATGTCAGTTGTAGCTGGTTGAGGTAGGAGCCTCCTGTAGGTTGTAGCCTGCAGAAAATAGATGGGAGTTGGAGCTTCCTTGCAAGTTGTAGCTTGTAGAATTTAGGTAGGAGCCTCCTATAGTCTGGTGCCTACAGAAAATTAGTGGTGAGAGGGAGTTGGAGCTTGCCTTTGCATAACAATAATAATAAGATGTGGTTTTCTCCCTTATGGGTTTCCACTTATATATGTTGTCTCTGTGCTTGATGTTTATGTGTTGAAATGGTGTATCTAATCTGCTTAATACTTGCTGCTCACATATTGAGTTTGTTGTTACATTATCTAATCTAATTAATACTTGCTGCTCACATATTAAGATTGCTCACATTTTAATTTGATCATGAAATGAAGGTGTAAACAAGTTTAAAGGAAAGTTTTAAAAGTCCATGAACGTGTTAAACTGATTCACACCCCCCCCCCTCTCAATTTAACTAAGGGTTCAACAATTGGTATCAGAGTGGGTTCCTTTGGTGTAAGCCTTATAGCTTGACGAAGATCTGGTTGAGTCATGGACTATCAAAATGTACCCATGGTAGATACAACAAACTTTCCTGAATGGAGATATAAGGTTTAAATAGATTTAATGGCTTATGAACCTGAGGTATGGAAACTTGTATGGGAAGGTTACTGCACAGACTCTCCCTTGGTGCAAGAACAACATTGGAATGCCAAGTCAAAATGTGTGATATATAACAGTCTTCATAGCAAAGATATTGATTTAATAATGGATCTAACCTCTGCAAAAGAAATCTGGGATAGATTGCATTTCATGCATGAAGGAGACACTATGGGCTGCATTGTTAAGAAGGAGAAGAGAATCAAGAAGAAGAAAAATTCATGTCAAAAGGAAAATGTTCAATCAAACGAGGTACCTGCTAGTGTGAATGGAAGTAAGTTCCATGAAGAAATTACAGTTGAGGAAAAATCCAAACTTGACACAGCCTTGACTGAAATAGAAATATTGAAGAATGAAAACAAAGACCTTAAGACATTGGCGCAAATATGTGATGAGAAAGAATATGAAGATAAGAAAGAAATTTTTGGCCTAAAGACACAACTTGAAGAAGAAAGGAAAGTAGAAGACTCTTTGTTGCAACAAATGAGAGAGAAAAGTCAGGAATGTGGGAGATTGGAAGAAAAATTAGTGTGCCTGAGAAAGAAATTAGAAAAATCTCAAAGAGAATTATTAATGAATACTCCTCAAATGAAAAGCTCTAGATAGTTGGACCAAATTCTAAATGCACAAAGGTCTCCTCTCATAAAGACTGGGATAGGCTATGAAGAAGAAACCAGTAAGTCCAAGGTAGAAGATCATCGGAATATCATTTTTGTAAAATCTGTAAAGGATAATGAAGTAGCTCAGAAGATTCCTACAAAAGTAGAAGCCAACAAGAACATGATTTGTAAAGAAACAAACAGAAAAAAGCAGCAACATGAAAGGACAGAGAATGAGAGGATGAAACAGTCAGTTGAAAAAGGCTCATACACTCTTGAATATGAACTGAATAAATTTGGAAGATGTCAAAGAAGATTCTTTCCTCCTATGAGAAGTATCACTTGTTTCTCCTGCCACAAACCTGGACATATTGCAGCATATTGTAAGACAAGGCATATCAACTTTAACTAGCAAAAGATGCAGAAAATGAGAAGACTACCTCAAGCAAACAAATGGAAAGGACAACCACTCACCAGGTACATAAATAATTTCCATGGCTACTGTTATGCATGCAATGAATTTGGACATAAATCTGTTGAGTTTAAATTGTGGTAAAAAAGGGGAACAAAATATTATACATCAGCTCAAATGTACCTTGGTAAAATAAGATGTTATGTATGCCTCAAGCTTGGTCACAAAGAAAAAGACTGTAAACTGCCATATACATTAAAGAACTCTAGACAGATGATGGAATCTAATCAAATCAAACAAAAATATGAATCAAAAATAAGTTCAGACAGTATGAAGAACCCCAATAAAGTATGGAAAGAAAAGAGAAAGGGGGAGCCTGTTACCTCAATAACATAATGAATCCTTCATAGTCTCAGGGGGAGCTGATCTAGGAAGCAATGCAAATATCCAATCAGTGATAGATATGAAGCAACATCCCAGGGGGAGAACAGTTCATAAATAGTCCCCACAAAAGTAGTCTAAGAAGAGCTCCTTGGAATGAGAACAACTATAAGATCAAGAAGGGAAAGGACAACTTATCTAATAGAGAATTATAGAGGAATAAGAATACCTAAAGCACACAATAGCCAACAGGTTGATGGAAGAAGAGAAGGCAGCAAGCAGCCATGATGGTAGAGGGAACATTAGCCACAAACATGTAAGCTAAGAAGACATCAACACATTAAGTGATGAATGGTTAAAATCATAAAAATTATGTTTCGAGCTACAAAACTAGAAATACTCATAAAGGATGATCACATTGTGCATCATACTGCTATAATTAACAATGAATCACATTTAGAAGGATGAGTAAGAAAATTTCCTATCATCATTATGTCATTACATCATTCATCTATGAAAAGTCCCCTTGGAGGAATGCAATTAAGTAAGTGATAAATCTCTGAGTGATCTTCCCATGAAGATCCCTTGTATAGAAATTGAAGATGTCTTCCCAAAGATCATTATGTTAGAAAAATTGAATTGTATATAAAGTAGAAATGATTCTGGAGCAGTCCTAGAAAGGAAAATGCAGTGACATTCTTTTAAACCAGAATGACAGAATAAGCAAAAGGTTAATGATGCCAAGATCAGATTCAGTATATTGATGATTGTTTTTTAAAACAGTGGAGAGATCAATAGTAGAAACTATGAAGGTTGTCTTAACTATGGGTACATGTGTGAGCCGAAGTGAAAGTAGTATAAATTGGTGTTTGGTGCAAGTAGCATGCCTATCAATAGAATACCAAGTGTTATCAGTGGAGCAGTGGTATGGTACAGGTCCTCATTATCAAAAGATTATGGAAAAAGTACATCAAGGTAGTATATACAGTGTTATCTGCATTATTAAAGCATGAAAAGGTCAATAACAGTGCTAAAGGATCATTATTTTGTTTACACTTTAAGCATTATATTGAGCATTGAAGCAATATTTTTTATATATAATTGCATGCCTTCCTGAAGTCGGTACATATATATCTTCAAGGCCTCTTTCTTAAGATCATTTATAAAACTGTGTGAAGTCTGTTTGCTATGATTTCAATCAAACAACTTGAATATGGTTTGCTGAAGATTATCATGATAGAACAGTTAAAGTATATGAAGCATGATGGACTATTTTTGATTACCATTTGAAGCTCAAAAGTCTTTTATTAATTCATATAAATCCTACTTCAGCATAAAGTATTTGCTGGTAATTCACCTTTAAAGAGAGATTGATTATTGACATACATACCTCCTTATGTCATAAAGGAAATTGCATGATTGATAAGTGAGACTGACTAATACACTGAATGTATCTAGCCTCAAGGGTTTGTTTTGAAAGTACAATGTGCAAGCAGTAAAGTCATTTGATCTCTTAGATTAAATTCTGGTTGATTCATTGTTCACATCAACAACAAGGACCTTTCAGCTATTAAGTGTAATATCCCTGTCAGCATCCTAGCTCATATCACCACCAACAGGTAGGAAAGGTGAACCACAGCAATAAAATATATATTGGCATCATCATAATTCAACAAATGTTGTACTACAGATGAGTATTGCAGAAGAAGACATATTCAATCTACAATGTTCCTCAACAGATATGTATTTTTGATGAAGATCATACTAGAGACTTAAGTATAGTTGAAGCATTCTCACTATTTTAGTTTTGATCCAATGATGCATCTCTGATTATATATGGTTGTTCAATCATCACCTACACTCTATACAAGTGCAAGGATTTTGTGCTTTGGGATGGTATCAACTTACTATGTATATAAAAATTCAATAATTCTCAAAAGTGTTCTCTCAACAACTCTTGTACACCACTCTGGAGAAACAAGGTATAAAGTCAAAAGAAGAAGGCCTAAACACAACTCAGAAAAGAAAAATAAAAAAAAATGAAAATATAGAATCTACATTGGGAGATATGCAACCCTTTGCCATTGATGTCAAAGGGGGAGGAAAAGCAAGAAAAAGAAGAGTATTAAAGTATTGCCATCAATTCCAAAGGGGGAGACTGTTGGAAATATTTTCATTGATGGAAAAGGAGAAGAAAGGAGCAGCACCTAAACTATCACAAAGAAGAACCAGCAATAAGGCAAAGGAGACAGACAAGGAGCAGAGGAAGCAAAGGCAACAAATTGAAGTAGAGAAGAGGGGCACAGGTTTTTGGTGAGTGTGTAGTAGCATTTACAAGAGAATAGAGGGCTTTCAGTTGAGGCTGAGACACCCAAACTTGGGTTGGAAATCAGAGCACTTGTTTAAGTTGAAAAAGGGTTATAAGGCAAATAAGCGAAGATGATGAGTTGGAGTTTCGTGTAAAGGAGTACACAGATATTTATACAGGTAATTGACAAATAAAACAATTCTATGACAAGAATCAAACCAGAAGATCTGGAGAGGTAGAGAAAGAGATAGAGGGCCATCGAAATGAAGATCTGGCCAAACAAGGAGTCTTGTAAGTGATTTCATTGTATAAATGAAAGAATCTGTTTTAGCTTACATGAGTATAAATTGGTTTAAACTCTGTGTGAATGGGCGTTGAATGTCAATCGGCAATTGTCTAAGAAAGCGTGAATAATATTTGTAACTGGGGTTTTGAATGATGTTCTGTATATCATTAAAGCAATCAGGGTTAATGCCAACATTGTAATTTGGAGTTGAAGATATTTAATTATCCTTGAAAGGGCAGTATGAGATTGAGTAGTTAGTTTTAAAATGTGATAGTGGAATCTCATGTCCCAAATGCGTAGGGCTCATTTCTCCTTAACAGTAATTTTGTGGTGACTGAATACATGGTGTAGTTGGTCCGGGTTTTGAAGATTGGATAATACCATTAACCAAAAATGTATAGCATAGCTCTTCAAGGAGGATTCAGTTCTGTTGGAACTTGTAATCAAAGAAAATAGAATGATGGAGAATCGGATCAATGCGTAAAGGACTTCCGAGAAAGAAGCGATGGCGCAAAGTTATAATGAAACCTTAAAATTATGCGATGGAATGGTTTAACTTGCAAGGAACCTGAATCGACTGAAGCGTAGTTAAGAATCGCATGTGGAACAATGAATGATTTAAAGGGACGAAACCTTGAGTAGAGGGAACCTTGAGTAAACAGTAAAGGCAGTTTCGAGGAGTTAAACCAGCAGTGTCGCAAATTTTAAAAATGGTAATTGGTTTTTGAAAAAAAAATGCAATATCACTCGTTGGAGGACGCATGTCCTGGAGTGGTTTATGGAAACCACTTTTATCACATTATTTTTTAGCGATAAACTCAGGGTGAAAAAAAAATGCGATACTCATTCGATCGAGCACCATCAAGGATCAATGGTGGTCACATTCTGAAGTTGTGCAGATGTTAATGGAGAGGTATGTCATTAATGTTCCGGACCCGAACAAATATTGTGTTAATATTTTTGTTTTAAGAGCTAAATAGGGTTGAACTTTTGGAATGATATGAAATATTAATTGTGGGCCCAAGATGTTAGTCGTGTTGGCGCTTTGAGTTAAGTCCAAGTCGATATACATATCTTCATGAATTAAGGTCGAGTACTTGAGTTGTATGCGAAGTTGGCACCGATATGAAATAAGTGTTGAGTTGATATGTTGGTATATATATATTATGTTTGATATGAGTTGAATGAGGTTGTGGGCCCAAAAGTCCCTATTGATATATGCATTAGTACGTTGGTTTAACAAAGTCAAGTTTAATACGAATAAAGTGTTCATAAAGCTGTGGGGCCATATTACTTATTTGATAACTGAGTTTTATTAAAGAGTGAAATGAAATTGTGGCAGTGAATGATTCTATGGTTTATTGGTTTATAATCCTTAGATTTAAAGTTGACAAAACAGATTATTATAACCATTGGATTTAATTTATTAAAGCCTAAGCTACAATACAATGCTGAAATTTAATTAATCCAAAGGTTTTATGATAAGACTATTAAAAAGTGCTTTCATGTGGAAATTAATTAAAGGTGGAGACTTTGGAGTAAGTGGGTTCCTACATATGGTTTCATAATCATATATTTAATGTAGAGAATTCTTCATGGTGGATATTAGAAGAAATTTAAGCTTCCGCAGATGAAGCTTATACATTTGGGCTTTAATCCAAAATTGAATGTTATTACAAAATCGAATGTTATTTGATTTCCATGGAGTGGTTTATAATATGGGTTTTAACCATGAGCTTAGATAAGCTTCCGCATTTTTAAAGCTCGCCCAGATTGAGAGATTTATTTGGGCTGTAAATTTGGAGATGCGTTATTATATGCACAGAAGAGGAATATGTGGGTAAGCAGGGACCCCACCATCAAGGTTGAAAGTTGATTCGAATGCTCATAAGTGTATTGACTGAGGTTTATAATTTGGATTAATAAAGCTGTGGAGAACATAAATGAAAGTGTTGGCCAAATATTTACATTGAAGATTAAGCCAAAGAAAATATTGATTGGGCACTTCCATAAAATGAACTCTTGATACAGGATTTTACCATAGTGATGGAAAAAGAAAGCTTCAGCATTGATACAGCTGCCAGATTTAAAACATTAATTAGAAATGCATTTTTATATGCACAGTGAACTTGGAGAATGTGGGTCTGACAGAGGTACACAGAGATTGCAGACTTGAAGAGGTGTGCAGTGAAGGTATTCAGAATTGCAGAATCTGAATTTGAAATGCACATGAACGAAAATGTGGGTTTGTTACACTACAACAGCATAAAATACAAGCACACAGTGAGCCAAGCTGAAAGGGTTGAATAAGATATATCAGATGTGAATGTAAATGTAAATTTTTTAATTGATTTTATATTGTTTGTGATGCAAAGGAAAGTCTCTGGAGGCAAAGAAATATCCCACTGTAATATTGAAATGTATACATATTGTTATATTTTTCTGAATGAGCTAGACAAATAAATGAGAAGGCAGAAGTCAAGGAGTCATGGCTGTTCACTTTGAATTCCTTGTGGAATACAAACAGTCAAGAGGTGAACTCTATAAATGATATCACATAGATATGCATAGCGACATTAGAGAGAATGGAGAATTGAGGCAGAGAGGGTAAGAAGAAGTAGGAGAAAATAGATAAGCCATGAAGACTCAGAGATGATATAAGGCAAATGTGAAGGCTAGAGGACAGCAGTGAAAAGGAACAAAACAGAGCTGATATCCAGGTAAATCAGCATGTGTTTTTTGAAAGAGTGAGGAATTTTGTGCTTCCATATCAAGTTGTAGCTTGATAGATGTCAATTGTAGCTGGTTGAGGTAGGAGCCTCCTGTAGGTTGTAGCCTGCAGAAAATAGATGGGATTTGGAGCTTCCTTGCAAGTTGTAGCTTGCTGAATTGAGGTAGGAGCCTCCTGTAGGTTGGTGCCTACAAAAAATCAGTGGTGAGAGGGAGTTGGAGCTTGCCTTTGCATCACAACAATAATAAGATGTGGTTTTCTCCCTTATGGGTTTCCACTTATATCTGTTGTCTCTGTGCTTGATGTTTATGTGTTGATATGGTTTATCTAATCTGCTTAATACTTGCTGCTCACATATTGAGTTTACTGTTACATTATCTAATCTGCTTAATACTTGCTGCTCACATATTAAAATTGCTCACATTTTAAGTTGATCATGAAATGAAGGTGTAAACAAGTTTAAAGGAAAGTTTTAAAAGTCCATGAATGTGTTAAACTGATTCACCGCCCCTCTCAGTTTAAATAAGGGTTCAACAAATGATGACAAACCTGAGCTTCTGTTTGGACCAAAAATTGAAGGAAAATTTCAAGAAGGTGGAGTTCCTCCATTCTATGTCAGCTTAAACATCCATGATAAAATTTTGCACAATGCCATGCTTGATTCAGGAGTATCACATAACCTCATGCCCAAAGTAATAATGGAAAGATTAGGCCTTGAGGTAACCAGACCTTATAAATATTTATACTCCTTTGATTCTAGCAGAGTTAAATGCCTAGGCGTAATAAAATATCTCTATGTCAACTTAGCACAAATCCCAGCCAAAAGCTTAGTAATGGACATTGTTGTGGCTGATATACCCCCCAAATATGGCATGCTTCTTTCAAGATCTTGGGGTGCTAAGTTGCAAGGCACAATGCAAATGGATATGACTTATGCCACCATCCCTGTCTTCAGTCAACCTAGAAGACTTTATAGGAAAACACACATGAAATACATGGTGAGTAGCCAAGAAAGACCAGGAAACTCTCCTCTTTATTCTATACATACTGACCTTGACTCATTAATTATTTACAATAATGAGATTCCTAATGAGCAAGGATTAGAAAATGAAACATCCACCAACATATTGGCAGCCATAGAACAAGAAGAAGGGAAAGAAAAATCATCCAAAAAGTTTGCTAATTCAGAAAAACACAGCAAAAAAAATGAAGGTCTTGAGCATAAAAATAGTCATCAACATAGTGCCAACCATGATAATAAAAGAGAAATTCCTCAACACATTGAAAACCCTGAGACACAAATAAAAATAGTGCGGATCCTAAAAAGAACACAATGATGATCAAAATAAATAAAAAAGAGAGGATGGGAAGGAAATCTTTGATGAATATGAAACTAGTCCTCTTTGGAGCATGATTTTTGATGGGTCTTGTACTAAAACTTGTGTAGGAGCAGGCATATGGGTGCACAACACTGAGAACAATCAGGCTGAAGGTCATTAATATAGATTAAACTTTCACCGCACCAAAAACATAGCAGAATATGAAGCACTCCTATTAGGACTACACTTGCTAAAAAAACTAGGAGCCAAGAGGATAATTGTTCATGAAGATTCAGAATTGATAATTCAGTCAATAAATGGGGAATACACTGCTAAATATCCCAGACTAAGAGCCTATAGAGATGATGCCATGGACCTATTAAAATCATTTGCTTAATTCCAACTTACTTTTGTCCCTAGAAACCAAAATATCCTTGCCAGTGGTTTAGCCTTTGCTTCTATTACATGTCTAAGACCTCATGAAAACAAAAAATATTCGATCCAAGTCAAATAGAGACCAGCAATCCCAGACAATGAAAAATACTGGCAAGTTTTTGAAGGAGATAAACAAATACAATACTTCCTACAGTCCATAAATGAATTTGAAATGCCAAGTTCAAATTCAGATTATGATGAAGACTGTCCTATTGAGGAAAAATCACTTTTTAAAGAAGAAGAAACTCCTAATATTTCTGATATAAATTTGTTAACCAAAGAACCCAAACATGAAACAGAAAAATACACAAATTTAGAAAAAGAAGATCTAGAAGTGTTGCAATCCAAAACTGAAAGCTTGCCAAAAGGACTGGTTCCTCTAGAATAATTGTTTGATTTTAATGATGTTGCGAAAAGGAAAAAAATAGAACCTACTAAAGCTGAAGTAGAAGAGTGCAATATAGGTAGTGAATAAAGCCCTTAAATTATCAAATTATCCAAAACACTGCCAGCTCACATCAAACTAAAATAACTTGAGCTGTTTGGAGAATTTTACGATGTGTTTGCATGGAGTTATGAAGATTTAAAATCCTATGATATAGAAATAATTCAGCACAAGATACCCCTCAAAGAAAATCAGAAGCCTTATAGACAAAAATTGCGTAGAATAAACCATGTTCAATTACCTCTGGTTGAGAAAGAAATCAAAAAAATGTATGATGCTGGAATTATAGTACTTGTGAGATACTCAGAATTGGTATCTAATCTTGTATCAGTTACGAAGAAAACAAGAGAGATAAGGCTTTGATTGATTTCAGAAACTTAAATAAAGTCTCATTAAAGGACAACTATCCCATGCCCAAAATGGATCATATCTTACAAAGGGTAGTAGGTTCTAAAATAATTTCTTTGCTAGATGGCTTCTTAGGTTACAATCAAGTATTGGTACATCCTCATGATCAACTTAAAACAACTTTTACTACACCTTGGGGCACTTTCATGTATGTGAAAATGCCTTTTGGTTTAATGAATGTTGGTGCCGCATTTCAAAGAGCCATGGATATTGCTTTCTCATAAGAAATAGGCTACTTCATTGTGATTTACTTAGATGACATAACTGTCTATTCCAAAACAGATGAAGAACACCTTATACACCTAAGAAAAGTCTTTGAGAAATGCAAGAAATATGGTTTATCCTTAAATTCCAAGAAAACATTGTTTGGTCTCCAAGAAGGTAAACTTCTTGGTCATATCATATCTGAAGATGGAATAAAGATAGACCCAAAAAGGATTGAAGGTATATTGCAAATCAATCATCCTAGAAACATCAAGGAACTTCAATCTTTCATTGGAAAGCTTAATTTCTTGAGAAGGTTCATACCCAACCTAGCTGAACTCCTTAGAAACATGACAAACATGCTTAAAATAGAAGAAGGAGTTAAATGGACCTTAGAAGCAAAGAAATCATTTGAGCTGGTAAAACAAGCACTTACCCAAACACCAGTTCTCACTAGTCCTGATTTTACTAAATATTTCTTCATATTTTCATTTGCATCAGAACACGCAGTGGCTGCTATCCTATTACAGAAAAATTTGAAGGGAAAAGATCATCCTATTGCATTTTTCAGCAAGACATTAAGAGATTCACCTCTGAAATACAACATAATGGAAAAACAAGCCTTTGCCTTGGTCAAGGCCTTAAAATACTTCAGAGTTTACATTTTACACTCACACATCATAGCATTTGTGCCTCATTCAGTGGTAAAAGACATCTTGACACAAGATCCGGATGGAAAAGGAGGAAAGTGGATCGCTGTAATACTAGAATATGACCTAGAAATCAAACCCACTAAGCTCATTAAAGGACAAGTACTAGAAAAACTAATGGCTGAATCAAACTTTCAAGCTCTTGATATAAACATGTTTAATGCATTAGATGAACAGGAGGAGTTGGAAACTCCACTTATTGAAGATAATTTTCTAAATTCATCGTGGTATGTTGATATTTTGTATGTGCTACTTAATCTTAATGTCCCTCCTAGTTTGTCTAAAACAAAGGCAAGGTTTTTAAAGTTAAAGTATGTAAATTACTAAATTTTAGATAAATGTTTATATTGGAAAAATGCTAGTGGATTATTGCTTAAATGTTTTCCTAAGAATGATGCAGATAAGATCAAGCATGAGTTCCATGAAGGATAATGTGGAGGCCACCTCTATTGGAAAACTATTGTGAACAAAATCCTTAGAGTTGGCTATTATTGGCCCACCCTCTTTCAAGATATCCACAAAATGGTCATTCCCTATCATAAGTGTCAAATCTTTGAAGGCAAAAGAAAATTGCTACCCTTACCTCTGCATCCTATAATTTTTTAAGCTCATTTTCAACAATGGGGTCTAGACTTCATTGGGGAAATCCATCCTGCCTCATCTGCCCAACACAAATTGATCCTCATAGCAACTGATTATTTCACCAAATGGATAGAGGCCATCCCTGCTAGGAATGACATAGACTCAGTCATCATTTCTTTTCTTGAAAATCATATCCTGTCTAGATTTGGCTGTCCTAGGAAAATTATCACTGATAATTCTGCTGCATTTGGGTCCAAAAAGATGGTTGATTTCTGTCATAAATATCAGATTACATTGGGTCATTCTATTGCTTATTACCCTCAAGGTAATGGGCTGGCAGAATCCTCAAACAAGATTTTGGTGAACATAATAAAGAAGTTGTTGGAAGAGAACAAAAAATCATGGCACAACAAGCTATTACATGCACTTTGGGCAGACAGCTTGACAGTCAAAAAGTCAATTGGAATGTCCCCTTATTAGCTAGTTTATGGAGCAAATGCAATATTTCCAACCAGTTTAGGAGTTCCAGTCATGAATTTGATCCAAGAAGTACAATCCGAAGAAGATGATATGACGAGAAGAATTAACCAGACTGTACATTTGCAACAAACTAGAGAGGAAGTCTACAATAGAGCACAGCAAGTACAAGAAAACATCAAGAAGTTGTTTGATAAAAGAACAAAAGCAAGTGATTTCAACATTGGTGACAAAGTTCTATGATAGAAGATAAGGGAAAACATGGAAATTTTGATAATTTATGGAAAGGCCCTTATCTCATTTAGTCTGCTATAGGTAAAAATGCATTTTTCCTTCAGGAGATGGATGGAACGGAACTTTTTGGAGGTCCTGTCAATGGCAGGATGCTCAAACATTATTTTTGCTAAGAACTCAGTTCAAATATTTTTTTCCATTGTAAATAACATTGCTTGAAAGAAATATTGAAAATAAAATTAAAAAAACAATAGAAAAAGAGAAAAGAGGGCAGATAAAAAGAAGAAAGGTACAACCCCATACCAAAAAGAGAAAAATCTGAAAGTGTGCAAGTCTAAATGCCACTACTATAAATGAAACTGTTATTCAATCATACAGCCTAATCATGACTGAGTAAATTTGGATTTTGCGCTGATAGTTTAGTGTGAAGAAGATTTTCCAAATGGTGTAATCTTGGATTATCAGTAGAATAGATTAGGATAGAGAAAGAATGGTTCTAAAAAGCTTAAAACCTGAGCCAAAGAAGGAATGATGCTTAGAAAATTTCAGATCTTAAGCCTTCACAATTTTGTTTTAAATTTTCTGAAAATAAAGTGTATGTGTAGCTTGTACATAATGCCATAGCCCCCATAGCAAATCAGACTGTCTAATCCTGATTTGACTGTGTTTTAAATTTCATGTTTTAGAAATAGAGAATAAAATATGTCAAACAATCTAATCTTTATAGATAGTTATAATAGGTAGAGAAACAATGAGTTCAACTGTCTAATATGAACTCATGGAAGATATAAGGGTAGAAATAGGTTATTTTACTGTTTTCAAATAAAATAATAAAATGATGTTGAAAGGGTTTGCAAGTCAAAGTGCACTCACTGAAGAAAAAATGTTAGGAAAAGTAGGATGTCTAGGTAGAAGTATGGGAGAAAAAATCATCTTTTTGTAATTCTGTAAATCATCTTTTACAGCAGCATATTCATCAAAGAGAAATAGGCATGTCAAATTACAAAGTACAAGGCACTGGTCTACTTTCCATAGATTTATTCTCTAAGGTTCTTGACACCTCCAAAGAGCTACCCTCCCCAAGTGGAGCCACTGTTAGCCATCTATAAATTATGTTATATCTCATGATGGCTAAAAAGATTCTTAGGCTTTCAAGAAACAATTTTTTTATGAAAAACATTGTGAGTTCTTAAAAGCCCCCTGTGTTCATTATCTTCAAAGAGTCACTCCACTGAAATCTGCACTCAAAGCCTCTGAAGTTACCCTGTCAAGACAAAAAGAAACTGTTTTTTTAGCTATTTCCCATCATCTCATAAGCTCATTCCCTTCATTTCACTCATTATTTCACCCATCCTAACAACCCTTCCTTCTCTTCTAAAAGGCCCCTTTTCCCCTTTATTTTTCCTCATTTCTTCTAAAAAAACCCTCTAAACCTTATAAAAATTCCTTTATTTGGTTTAAAGAACCCTTTTTATCCCTTTCAGAACATCAAAAAAGGCTCAAAAACCCACTTTTTAGGCCTATTTCCAAACTTTTATCAAAAAGAGGCCTTAAGCCCCTTTTTACTAAGTCCTCTGCCCCTTCGCCCATACGACCAAGGCTAATGACCATGGGCTAAGTCTTGACCTTCTTCATTCCTACCCCTGGTCATTCTGTAATATTCCTAAATTAGCTGCAGCTAATAGGAATATTAATTTTTCCTTGTTTATTTTGCATTTCATGTATTGATGAATAAATTGTAAAGGAGGACATGTAAAACTCCTAAAAACCAAGAATAAATCAATGCCTATGTGAACAAAGACATATCTGGGCTATACAAATAAACTCCTGCAGGTGTGAATGGGTTAAATCATAAGAATGGGTCATCTTTGACCAAGTCAAACAGCGCAGTCTAGATGCATTGAACCTCTTTGAGGGACAACGCAGTTCTAGAAGGAGGTTGTAATGTGAAAAGGGTTAAGTGATTCAAGGTGGTTTAGGGTTTGGCAAGACTCCTATCTTTTAAAAGGAAGAGGAGGCCCAAGGGCAATAAGGAAGAGGTTGTTGAAGATTATCATTTCACAAGGAATTGTCTACTAGACATCCCTTGTTGGGCATTCCTGTTCAGGAATCCCACCTCCTTCCTTGAGCAGCTCTTGGAGGATAATTGTGTTAAACTTGTCCACTATCAGGCTTGGTTCAAGCTTCACCTTACATTTACAGTGCTGCTCCTATTGTGGGTTGATTTTTCCATGTGAGTTGAAACAAGTGGAGATCTAGATCTGCTCAGATCTAGAAGATAGCAGTGGCTCTTCTCAGTGAGTGTGTATTTTAACCTCCTGGAAGAGTTAATTAGCTGATTTCACTTCAGATCTACATCTTAGCATCAATCCAAATCATTCTCAGAAGCTACAACGTTGTTCTTCTCCCTAGCACAACGTTATTTGCAAATCTACAGCTGCAGGGTGTTTTGCCAGCGTTTTGGAGCAGAAATCTCTGGTGTTGGGGTTCTTCCTTTCACTGTGGTGATCCATGGATTGGATATCCAATCCATGTTTGTTTCAGATATGATCTAATATGTACTTGTATTATTCAGAAATTCTGAATCATTCTGTAGATTTGAAGTCTTAGGTCTCAGATCTACTTTTGGTGCTTCATGTTTTGAGCAAAACCACAAGGGGAATGTATAGATCATATTTTCTTGTACATGGATCTGTATTGTATCTATATTTTTATGTAAATATATGATCTAGATCTGAAGAATCAATAAAATTATGCTTCAGCCCTGAAAATAATGCTGTCATGGTTGTAGCACCTCATTTCTGAGGATTTCTCCTGTATATTCTCACTCTTCCTTCTATTAAATGTATGAGTTATGCCTATAATATTATTTTTCAATTTTTATATCTTATTTCAGTTAAAACCTTCAGAAAATTACGCTCTCATGCTTCAGTAAATTTCTGCATACTCCGTGTCATGGGAAATCAGGGTTTTCTAGCCCAGTTAGGAATGGAGGAACTGTTTAACATATAAAAATGCATTTTTTTTTCTGAAATTCGACATGGGAGTCCCTCATAACCTTATCTATCATATCCAACCACTTTCCCATCTTATTTTTATGCATATCTCTAAATACACGCGTTTTAGGGCCTAAATCATCACTTTTCCCCACCTTTTGGTCTATAAAACGTTGTATAAGGTTGATGTTGCATATTTAACTGAATATTAAGTGTTTTTAAATCTGTATGAAGTATATGTCTGTAGCTCCACATTGGTAATAACTCATATTATTCCCAATAGTGTAGTTGTTCCTTAGTTGGGAACATTATAGTGGTATCGGAGAAAGATATTTGGCTCAGCCTGTGGCTTCAAGCCAAATTTTTGTACAGAAAGGAACAAGGTAAAAATTATGAATAATATGGGTTTACTCTCTTCACTTTTCAGATCCATTGAGAACCTCTCCAAGGAGGTTTTACAAGAAGAAGAGAGAAGAAGCAGTGAAACTTCCTGGAAGTTTCAAGAGCAAGAAGATCTTCCGATCAGATCTACAAGATCTATACATGAGGAAAATTATGAATCCTCATCTCATGGATATGTGCACTCAACCATATCACCAAAGCTTCAGCGTTCTGTCAGTGATTTCTTCATGAAGAGGAAGAAAGGAGGTGTACCCAAGAAGGAGACTCTTAGAGAGTATTTGCAGGAGTATGAAGATCAATCCAAGGAGTTAAAAGATAATTTGAACTTCCAAGGGTTCTGCAAGATCAATGAGAACAAAGGAACAAAGGAGGAGCAGCATGGTAAGGGTAGATTCTATCTATCTATCTTTTATGAATCACCTAAATGTCCAATAAGGGTTTGGGTGAAGAAGCTAGACAGCTTTGTGCAACAACATCAAGTTTTAGAGATTGAAGCCATCAAAGTAGAAGTGTTGCATTTTGAAGGTAAAGCATATGCTTGGTGGTTATTTGAGTATTTTTCCTTGAAGAATTAAAATACACCTACTTATGCAAGATTTATTGTAAGGTTGATAGAGAGGTTTGATGAAGCTCCATGTATAACATCTTTTGTTGACACTATCAAACCACATCAGACAAATATTTTGCATGAGTTGGAAGGGTCTATGAATCCAACTCCATTTCTGAAAACCGTGGAAGAAGGTGTAAGCTTGTTTGAAACCTTTCCAAGGGCGAGATCTCCATTGGATGAAGGGCTTCCTTCTCAAAAACAAGGCATGAAGATTCCTCCTTCAATAGAGGGCCAATATCTAAGGTCTCTTATTGAGGGTGAGGAAACTTCAACTGTTGAAGAGGAGGATGGGGAAAAAGGAGCTAATAACGTAGTCATGGCTAGATCACCTCAAGCATCTCATGAAGAGGAGGATGGAGCACTTGCTCCAAGAAGAGAAACTCTTGCACTCTTGCAAGGAGTTCCAAAAGATCTCACACATGGAGATCTTGATACAACACAAGAGTAGCATGCATCATCATTGTCAAATGATGAAGTCCTGAAGATAGAAGGAGGAAGAGAGGAGGAAGAGCATCTCAAGAAGAGGAGTATATACCCTTCTCTGTTTCAAGGGTTGGAAGACCAAAGAAGGCAAGAGAATCCATGCAGCAATGGTAGGGGAAAATCTGTCCACCTACATCCACATTCTACTCTATGCCTTGATGCCTCTTTGCAAGGAAGCATTCCACCAGGAATACCTCCTGATTGGAGGAAAACTAAAGTGTTCTCTCAACTATAGGCAACATTTGCATACTTGGCTAATGAAGGAGCCTTGGGAGAAGCAAGCACAGTGCAAAGGATCTTTCATGAATTCAGAAAAGAGGTAAGCAATTTTCTGAATAGGACATTGTTATCTCCCATTCATTCATATGCGCTGAGAAATGAAAGATCAGAAATCTATGATGGTATGGATATGAGGATACATGGAAAAACCATATCTTTGGGGCATCCCATGGTCTTATCACTTACAAAAGAGATTTATGAACATGACAATAGGATCTTAATACTCTTGCACGCATGGGCTAAATTGAGGAATTATTAGAGGACAAGAACTTTCCAAGGGGACGTTGATTTCCACATGCTTCAATCTTGTCTTGAGGAAGATCAACTGCAAGGGAGGAAACAAAAGAAATTTTATTGGACTCCAACATGTGACCTTGGCATCAAGTATGTCAAAGAGGAGATTCATGACATGATAGGGGCTACATTTCAGACATCTACAACGTTATCATTCTTGGGGAGCCTAGATCCTTATTGGGATTCTCAAATTTTGATGGAGTACAACAAGGACCCTTTTACATGTGAGGTTCTTGATGGGAAGGTAATGGATGGGAGGTATAAGGTAGTTGGAGGAGTCATCTGTTTCCATGATCAGATTTATTTGGTTAAAGGCTCCAAGCTCAAGGAGAAACTGCTGAATGCAACCTATGAGATCCTGCTTTCCAAACCCACTGGTTTCATTGGATCATATCATACTATCTTGGATGGATTCATGTGGTAGAATTTCAAACAGGAGGTGCACTCTCATATGAAGAAGTGCATGGACCATTTGTTAGATGAGGAGGAACATAGATCTTGGGAAGAATTATCATCTACACCTCCTTATTCATTTAGTGTGAGAGGAGGATCATCCATGAGCAAACTTGCTGATTTTAAACAAGTGTATGACAAATATTATATTGCTGAATCTCATGATGTATACTTGTATTTTTTTAACACTCATTTGCAGGGCTTCGCTCCAAGGGGGAGCACTATTTATGATGGGCTTCATGGACCACTTGAGGCCATGAAATTTATTGATGATGATCATCCTTTAGAGGATCTTGGAGGGGAGATACACTTCCCATGTTGTGAGTCCTTTACAGAAATCATAAAATACCTTCTCCAAGCATGCAAGAAGGATGGGGTAGCAAGCAAGTGTTGGAGGAAACACTTGTCATCTTCTATTCTATGGCATTTGAGGGTAAAACTGTGCTGGTTGCACATGAGGAGGCATCTTCCTTCCCCTTTATCATATATGGCAGCTAGCATGATCTTAGTCATGATTCCACATGCTGAATATGTTCTTATTCTTGGGAACATGGTTGGAGGAGAGACACATTTGTGGAATGTTTCCTTGGGGAAAGGAGTTTCCCACATTCTTTGCACTACATGTTCTAGGGGGAGCATGGGAGACCATAAGGACACTATAGCACATTACTTGTCTCTTTATGATGTGGACCATATAATTGTATGTAGCACTTGGAGCATGCCTCTCATGGGCATTTGGGAGGAGCTTCACTATGAGTTACCACGTTGGAAGGTAATTCATTTCATTTGGATGATAGCATGGAGGTGGAAGACCTTCATTGATGGTGAAATTCCCCATTATGACCATCACTTATATCTTGATGAGGCCATGGATCAGCAAGAAGGTTTCCAGATAGACCTTCCTTTACTTCATAATGAGATCTATTTGGTTTATCTACCAAAGGCCACTTTGCACACTTGGGAGGATCCATTGGGAGATGGAATTATTGCAGAAAATTTGAAGCAATGGTGGAGACTATTAAAGGAGGAGGCCACAAGAAGAAGGGGGGAGATTTTGCACCACCTTTGCAGTTTCTTGAGGACAAGCAACATTTGGAAGGGGGAGACTGTAATATTCCTAAATTAGCTACAGCTAATAGGAATATTAATTTTTCCTTGTTTATTTTGCATTTCATGTATTGATGAATAAATTGTAAAGGAGGACATGTAAAACTCCTGAAAACCAAGAATAAATTAATGCCCATGTGAAAAAATACATATATGGGCTATACAAATAAATTCCTGCAGGTGTGAATGAGTTAAATCACAAGAATGGGTCATCTTTGACCAAGTCAAACAGCGCAGTCTAGATGCATTGAACCTCTTTGAGGGATAGCACAGTTCTAGAAGGAGGTTGTAATGTGAAAAGGGTTAAGTGATTCAAGGTAGTTTAGGGTTTGGCAAGACTCCTATCTTATAAAAGGAAGAGGAGGGTAGCAAGGAAAAGGTTGTTGAAGATTATCATTTCACAAGGAATTGTCTGCTAGACATCCCTTGTTGGGCATTCCTGTTCAGGAATCCCACCTCCTTCCTTGACCAGCTCTTGGAGGAGAATTGTGCTAAACTTGTCCACTATTAGGCTTGGGCCAAGCTTCACCTTACATCTACAACGCTACTCATGTTGTGGGTTGAGCTGTCCATGTGAGTTGCAACAATTTGATATCTAGATCTACTCAGATCTAGATGATAGTAGTGGCTCTTCTCAGTGAGTGTGTCTTTTAACCTCCTAGAAGAGTTCATTAGCTGATTTCACTTAAAATATACATCTTGGCATCAGGAAAAATCATTCTAAGAGGCTATAGTGTTTTTCCTCTCCCTAGGACAACATTATTTGCAAATCTACAGCTGCAGGGTGTTTTGCCAGCGTTTTGGAGGAGAGATCTCCGGTGTTGGGGTTCTTCCTTTCACTGTAGTGATCCATGGATTGGCTATCCAATCCATGCTTTTTTCATATATTATCTGCTATGTACTTGTATTATTCAGAAATTCTGAATCATTCTGCAAATCTGAAGTCTTAGATCTCAGATCTACTTCTGGTGCTTCATGTTTTGAGTAAAACCCCAAGGGGAATGTATAGATAAACTTTTCTTGTACATGGATCTGTATTGGATCTATATAAATATCTGACCTAGATCTGAAGAATCAATAAACTTCTGCTTCAGCCCTGAAAATAACTTTTTCATGGTTATGCAGTATTTTGTCATGGTTGTAGCACCTCATTTCTGAGGATTTCTCCTGTATTTTCTCACTCTTCCTTCTGTTAAATGTATGAGTTATGCCTCTGATCTTATTTTTCAATTTTCAGACCTTATTTTAGTCAAACTCTTTAGAAAATCACGCTCTCATGCTTCAGCAAATTTCTGCATACTCTGGGTCATGGGAAATCAGGGTTTTCTAGCCTAGTTAGGAATGGAGGAACTGTTTAACGTAACAAAACACATTTTTTTTCCTGAAATTAGACATGGGAGTCCCTCATAACCATATCTATAATATCCAACTACTTTTCCATCTTAATTTTATGCATATCTCTTAATACACACGTTTTAGGGCCTAAATCATCACTTTTCCCCACCTTTTGATCTATAAAACGTTGTATAAGGTTGATGTTGCATAATTAACTGAATTTTAAGTGTTTTTACATCTGTGTGAAGTATATGGCCGTAGTTTCACATTGGTAATAACTCATATTATTCCCAATAGTGTAGCTGTTCCTTAGTTGGGAACATTACACATTCCCTTTATCCACCTAACCATCACCCTTCTGACCGTTCGTCTATCTTCTTACCCCCGCAATAGATTTGGACCTTATATCTCCTAGATCTGATGGCTCCCATATATCCTCACCTTTCCACCCCACCGATAAACATTCCGCTACCCAATAAAGAAACCTATGTCACCCCACTATCCCACCATCCTCCCCTATGCCATTATGCCCAATCGTTGCACACCACCTATCCTCCACCATTCCCCTCTACTGCACATCTTCCCCAATCACTCTCATCCTCCACCATCGATCTGGCTTCCCGAGATCTGACGGTCCAAAACCATTTTCGCACGCAATTTGCTCCCGGAATTTAATGACCCATTTCCATGCGAAATAGGTGGTATTGGCCGTGGTATCCGTTCTATGGTATCGCGTTCATTTGGGCCCTTATCGTTTACCACTTTAATCGCACGCGAAAACCACTCGATTTTTTGCAAAACCACCTTCGCCTTTTCCACGCCCAAATTCAAAATTCCACCATTATTCTTCCTGGTTGCATACAGAACCCCTCCATACAGCATCTTCCTTCCTCCGCATTGCTCCTCCGCCCTCACCAAATCCTTTGAAAGCAGTATCCCATAAATTCAGGTTTTCATAAAATGTTTTATGTTTGAGTTGCAGGTTTAATGGCAGACAAATGAGCCAGCCCTCCCACAACAAATTTAAGTTGCAGAGAGCCTAGGATGACGATCCTCAAGGAAAAATCACACAAAAAGGAAGATCAAAAGGTTTGATTTTACAGATTAGTCAATGCATCATGAAAATTGACTGATCATTAAACCCTACAGCGCGGAAGCCAAGCCACCTATACACAGAACAAAAATAATGAAGAACAATGAAAGGTAAAGGTTAAAGCATAAGCCAGGAGATTTAAAGCTTAACTAGCAGATTAATGATAAAGAGCACAGTGTAAAGATAAATGAATTAAATTTAAAACAATCAGCAAAGTGACCAAAAGTAGAAGATGATGAAAGAAAGTCCTAAAGTCATTATCAAAGGCCTAATCAAAGTTTAAAGACATAATCAGACAGATCAACAAGAAAGAATGCTTCAAATGACAAATCACTGAAGCAATTACTTCTCCAAAAGACTAAAAATGCCACCTACAGGCCTAATTTACCTCAAAAGACACACAAAGTTATTACAAAACAGATATATTTTGTAACGATAGCTCAGAAGTTATTTCCAGCCTACCTAAAAAATCCGAAAAGTCAACAAAAGCCACTAAGTAGTTCAAAGAGTTAATGTAACGCAGAGTTATACTTAAATACATTTTACCTTGGGCCTTGCATGGTCTCTAAGGTCAAAAACATTAAACTTTGTCATTTATGAACAAATAGAGACCCTTTGTTTCACTCCACCTCCTCATTTATCTATAAAGACTGTATGGGGAGCTCATTGTTATTGTTGGTTGGATTATTATTGAAGTGTAAGATAGTTGCTGAAGTTGTTGAAGAGCTGCTGAGTGGTTAAAGAATACTAGGATGGATAGAGAAGTTTTGAGTTGTAAAGACCTGTTGGACTTAAAGTATGTAGCGAGTTTGAACATCAATAATACAAGCTGATTCATGGGATCCTGGTCTATGTTAATGGTGATGTTTTTCCTCTCTATATTTGTCTTTTCTTATGTTTTACATGCTGTCCATTTTCTCTGATAAAGAACATAAAATTTAGATTAGGATTTACTGTTAAAGTACCCTATTTCTGTCTGAAAGCTTTATCTTTATGTTTTCTTCTGCCAAGGTTTGTTTAGAGGATTCTTAATTGCCCTCTAGGTTTATCCAGCTTTTTGTTTTAAGAATGATTCAATAGAGTATAAACAGGGAGAAATGTTGGTGAGCCCATGTATGTCTGAGTACAACCCGAGATATTGTTTCTAAATTTATTCTTCAAAGTTTTCTAAGTAGAGTCTCAACCAGAGAAGTTTATGGTATGCCCTGTCCTCTGGTTATTCTTTAACAGTTGCTTTGAAAGATCCCTTGAGAGTATGCAAAAAGCAGGCTAGATTCACAGTTTCTGTCTGATCTTAGGCTATTTTCCTTGTTATCTTATATGTTTTCTCCTTTATAAAAGTAGTCTTAGGATTACTGGATTGTTTTCTGAAAATTTTTCTTTAATAAAATTTTGTCCAAAGAATTCTATGGTTTTCCCTGTCCTTTGGCTTGCTGCAAACAGTTACTTTGAAAGGCTTTTCTTGTCTTAGTGAAGTTAGATTCTTAATTGGTCTTAGCTTTGCTTCATTCACAACATCTTAACATTTCATATCACAATTCAATCTAAAAGATCCTTTGATATAGATGACTTTCCCTATGGAAACCCTTGAATAATTGTTGTACAATTAAACCCTTTTGTGACTCCATAGCCCAATGGGTTAATACTGTTTCATGACCTATCTTTTCAGCCGAAAAATTATTTCAATTTACTCTCACCTTCACCCTTCAACTGATCTCTTCAGTCAATGATATCCATCCGGGCCAACCAAACAAACAAGAAAGTTCCTAAGAGCCTCATAACTAGCCTAATATCATAAAAAAAGCATAAGGATAATATCCTTTGAAAACACTTAATAGATAGATCCCTCTCTAAACCAGGAAGGCTAGGTCCTAGGGTTCCAAAGTGGTTCTGATGTGGCCCCCTGCAGAGTTTATTCTTGGCATTCTTGTAAATCATAGGGAGCCAACATAAGGAACCTTGAATTGATGATTAGAAAGACTTGAAAGAGGTTTTGGGTATTTTGAGCGAAATTCAGCAGTAGCGCAGTGCCTTTTCCAGGAGCGGAGCACTGGTCTGCTAGGAGCACAGTGCCATTGTGAGGAGTGCAACACTAAGACCAAGAGCATAGCGCCACCTTCAAACTTACTTTTGGATGACTTCCCAAAGTCCAAATTGGGTGCATGATAGCGTTTTGGAAATTTATTTCTGTCTACTACACAATGGACCTATCAAGTACTAAAAATGATCAAGTATAGCCCCTCAAAAATAAATTCTCCCAAGACTGGTAAAAAATTGCAGATTGGGGATGCAAAAATCGCAGCGTGCTCTTGCAGGCCACTTTTGGAGGCCTTCCTGAAATCCTAAATGAGCTCATGATAGCTCATTGGAAATCTATATCTATCTTGTTATCATTTGATTCATCAAGCAAGTCATTTGGACACTCCATCTAGGATAAAATTTTAGTTTCCCAAGGTCACTCCAAAAGTGCAGCACCTCTCTTGTAGCAACTATATTTTTGACATTTCAACCAAACCATAACACCTGTGTAAGAACTGAAGGATATTTTTCTTCCTTGTTCTATGATTAACAAAAACCTATTTCATTTTTGTGAAATTCATCTCCATTTTTTCATAAACATACTTTGAAGAAAAATCGGCCCTATGTGTGGCAAATGATTTGTCCCTTGGAATGACTTCTTGAAAAATGATGGATACATGATGTTTATGAGCTAGAATGGCCTCATTATTGATGAAATTTCATGAATTTTCTTGGTACCCACATTTCCTCTCATTGCCGGTGCTGGCTGCTGCAATTTTGTTTTTGATGACCTTGAAAACCTTAATACCTAATGAAGACTCTGACTAAATGAAACCATGATGAAAATGATTGAAATAATAATGGCAACTTTTGGTGATGGTACACTCAGCAAAGTGGTGAAATGAGCTAGCAAGTGATGAAATTTTTTTAAAGAGTGAGGTCTGACCTATGACTACCTCCAGTGACCAAATTTTTGCATGATGACCTAATGGAATGACAAAAAAATTTAGAATGGGACCCTAATATTATGTGAAAAGATATTTTTTCATCACTGGTGGCAAGATGCAAAAACTGACACTAACTGAGTTATTTTCAATAATGTGATGCGATAAGATGTATCGCATCGGCAAGTAAGAGAAAGAGAAAATGAGAGTATCGAGAGATATTGCAATTTTTGAAATGCGATTTCGCTGACGTGGCACAAGTCAATGCATGTGGTATTTTTTATTAGATTTTACTTAAAAATATGGCTTTTTCCTCATATAAAAGAGTTTCGGTAATATTCATTACATCGCAAATATGTTTTAACTTATTATTTTTTTATTTTCGAAATGTGATTTTCGAACGCTTAAGAATTTGTAAATCCAATTATTAAGGTTTTCATCCCTTTTTAACCCATATTCCTATAAGAAGAAATATTCTAAGGTTTTATTTTCTTAAACTCTAAAAATTAAAAGGATCCCCATTATTTTCTAAAGTAGCTATGGCTTAAAATAATGGGGGTTTTTTATTTACACAATAGGTGGTAATGACTGTGCAATTCATAAAGATAATGCACTACACAATCCCTATGGACAGTCAATCCGCAATTCTAGTTGACATTTTCTACCACTTTTGGTTGCAATTGTACCATCATTCCAGTGTGTTTTCGCAACTGTCGCTTTTGCATACTTTTTCTTTCACAAGTGTCACTTTCACTTTCGTGATTATCGTATTTTCTTCATTTCACTATTGTAAGTATGTCTTTTTCTCTCTTTAGCTTTTTCATGTGTCACTTTCACTTCGTTTATCTTTTTCAAGTGTTTTTTCACTTATTTTTACTATCGCAAGTGTCGCTTTTGATTATTTTCATTCCTACACGTGTCACACTTTGGTGCACCACTAGAGGAATATAGCACACTCTTCTATATTATATAATATTATATATCATAATAATATGTGCTAGACACTCTCCCACAGCTTAGCACACTTTCTGGTTGCAATCGACACTTGTGTCGTAACTTGTGTTCCATGTGTCGCAAAGCTACGTTTCAAGTGTCGCACTTAGAGGTAAGTGTCATTTTGTTTTCATATCAATGGATACATGTTGATTGTGGGTGTTAAATTTTTCATTGTCATGTGTTTGATCATTTATGAGTGTGTGATCATGTTTAAGGCTTGTTCATGCTCTGATCTCATCCTTCTACTTTATTGATCCCACACTTAGTCAATTCTTGAGTTTTCTTGTCATTGCAACTTAGTCAATTCTTGAGTTTTCTTGCCTTTGAAACATTCCTGACCAACCACCGATCCTATTTCTTTATTGAACTATGCACTTTATATTCATCAACCCATTAATTCACCCTTACCTCCTAGAAATGCGCATTGTGTTGTCACTACTTCCAAGAACTATGAATTGCGTAATCTCAGTGTCTAGTCCTTACCACTTGCTCTTTCTCACTACTCAAATTTTTCCCATTCATGCCTCCGCTACACATTGTGCAATTTAGTCAGTATTCAATCCCTATCTCAATCCTTGACTTGCTCAATTATGCAATCAACTATCTCATTCATTCCAAAATTGTGCACTGCGTAGTCATAGTGAGAAATCTTGCCCCTGCCTCACTGCATCTCTAACTCCCACAATTGTGAAATATTTCCTCCCTAACCCTTATTCATTGTGCACTATGAAATCTTAGATCCTAGGCCCTCACCTTTCTCTATTATTCCCATGTGTTGTAGAATCCCTAAGCCTCCTCCTCAATCGTGCACATTTTCCTAGCTCAATCAGTATGATGCATGAAGAACAAGTTAGATTAGGATATTTTGGGATTGATGTTGTCTTGTCATGAGTGATTTCCATTTTCAGGTTCTAGTATCTTGACTTTATAGGATTATTCTTAGAGATGATGCCAATGAAATCATGTAATAAGACACTTTTGAAGTTGAAATCATGAAGATATCATCAAGCAAGGAGATGAAGGGACACTAGATTATGATAGAAGAATGAATATCAAGATCACATTGAAGACTCCCTATCATTCTATCCCTTTGGAGAATAAATATGAAATACATACAATACCTATCATGATGATGTGAAGATAGTAGCAAGAAGAGAAACTTGGCCTCGACAAATCATAATGAAGTTCCATGTGATCATTGCCAAGTCATGTCTTGTCCAAGTCACCATAAAAATCATATGTGTCAATGTATTTTCCACATCACTTGTGGAATGTAATTATTTTCAAAAATGATAAAATTTAAATTTTTTGGAAGCCCAAGGATCCCACCTAGAATATGAAAATTCACTAGAAAGTTCGAAAGTCATTTAGAAGCTTAAAGGTCACATAGGAATTCAAGAATTCATAGTAGAAGCTCAAGAGTCATGAGGGATGTCAAGAGTCGCATGGGAGATGGAGATTCGCGTCATTTATTATAAATACACCCTCATATCTCAATAGAATGGAATTGGGACTTTTCACCTTCGCTTTTCTAGTTTGGCATAGGAGAGAAGATATTTCATTCAAGGAGCAAGTGGTGACTTAATGTTCCACTATTGGGGCTAGTGTTGCATCATTGTAATTGTGTATCTTGGGACTTTCACTTAACATATGAAGCTCTCATAGCCGATGTGCTTTCATTCATATGTCGTAAATGATTGTAAGACTATTATTTCATTGTTTTCGATGTATGTTTATGTTAAATAATACTAATGAAAATGAGTTATTTCGTTGGCTTTCGTATGCATCTTGTTGAATGTGTGTTGTTGCTTGATTTTATCATAGTTATTATCTTGTGAACTAATTTTCATGTTAATCAATGATTATTGCATGCTCTTGTGTGTCTCTTTTATGATATTAATATTACTTTTCTTCTAGAACCCCACTCTCTCTTTTCCCTTCTATGAAAGTACCTTATATTAATTTCAATTATATGTCTCACAGTGTCAACTTGCTTATTTTAAAGATTGTTTGCATAATATATTATGTTAATAATTTCATCCAAGGAAAATCCTTAAGAGTTATGGAAAATGGCCTTATTTTCGAGTTGGGGATCCCACTCCAAAGGGTGTGAGGTCTAATTGAAACTTCATATCAGGGAAACCCTCTTCATTGGCGAATTTCCAACACCGTCAACGTATTGTTGTTGTAATTTTACTTTGTTTATTTGTATTCTTTCATAGTCTTTTAATAAAGGTTGCAAGTAAAGAAAGGATCTATCTAAGCTTGATTAGAAGAGGGAAGAAATTTAAAAACATGGTAGAGCATGAAGATTAAGTAGGAGAAAGAATAATTTGATTAGATGGAAGAACAAAAGAATAATTTCACCTACCGGAAAGACGGATTTATAATTGGTTCAAGGACACATTTATTTGGTTGATATTATTGAGGATGATACTACTAATAATTGGAAATTGATATGATTTCTTGGAAGAACATGAATTTGAACATTGTTGCAATGTGAAGGAAGAAGATGTGAAGACTTATGGAGAATTTTGGATGCATAAGGCATTTAATAAACTATTTTATGACATGTTATATTCGATATGTAGATAATCAGCAAACCAGGAAGATCTAAGTGCTATATAATTCAAGAGTATGATGTAGATAGGCTACTACAAGCTACAACATATCTCCATGGAATTATAGGTAGCCTATGCAGTGTATTTTTTAGACAAGCTTAGGCTTGCGGTTATTTCTCCTTTTTTTAGAGGGAGTGAGTATATCCTCCCTAGTTGAGAGGAAATGAGGGTAGATACCGTATTCTCCATGTGTCATTCACTATGGCGAAGAATAATAGACCTAAACCTAGTGAAGGCACTGGTAAGCAGAATGGTGGAATGGATAATCATCTGGGAGTGATATTATTTGAGGATTTGTATCCAAAATAAGAATAGTCCTAGGACCCATATTCTTTGAGGATGTGTATTCAAGGTAAAAATAGTCCTATGATGAAATACCTGGTGAACATCTGGATGGGATGTGTGCCTAGAGAGGCGGTGGTGTCTAAAATTATGCCTCCCAACATTATGCTCTAATCTAGTGGAGATATAAAGCTTGTTAGTCAAGGCCTTGATATTTTTGACAATGCTAGTTATGATGATGCTTATCAATCTGAATCCCTTCTTATGAGAATATTTCATCTTGAGAGTATCTTGTTGTGTCATTATGAATACCTCCCTAGTTAAGAGGGAGTGTTGGAAATGTAACTAGTGTCGGTCTTCATAATGTAATTAAAATGTACTATTGATGTATTTATTATATTCATTATTATTATTTTATTTATATTCAAAGCATGGTGTTCATGCTTATAGGGTTAATTTAGTCAAAAACAAAATTTATTATGAGTGAGAGAAATGTAATTGATTTAAAGTCTCATTTGGAATTGCTGTAAGAAAAAGGAAAAGTTATTTTATTTGATTCAAAGAGTTAAAATATCATCCACAAGACGAATTCATCCTAAATATTCAACTATTCGACCTCCTGGACATGTATAAATACAATTTAGTTTGACCTCAATCATTCACTCACTCATTCACATCAATTTTTTTGCAAGATGAAGAAGAAAACCTACTAAAGTTAAGGAGAGAGAGGACAATCAAAGAAGAGGGGAGACAAGTTGATTTCTTCCCTAGTTATTTTTACATGTGCAAGTTTTCATGAGGCATATTATGAGCAACTACAAGGTCGAAATTTCAAGAGATGATCAAGTTTTAGAGATTTGACCAACGTTAACGTCTGTTGACTATGACTTGTTGGAGATGGATTGGAGGATGGTTGACTTAGGTCTTTGTGGAAATATTGGTGTTGGGTATTGGATATCTCACTTTTATTTGATTCTATAAGAAGAGGATTTCTTGGGTTTTCCCCCTTGTGTGGTTTTTCCCTCACTTGGAGCCTAATTTCTTGTGTCCTTTGTATCTTTGTGATCTTCATGTTTTATACACTTTTGGTAATTACTTGATGAAGGGAATATAAATTTGATAATAAGTTAAAAAAAATTCACAAGTAATTATCAAGTTAAGAGAAATCAACCCTAATCTATTAGCATTTTTATTTCTCAACATGGTATTATAGCTAAGGTGAAGGGAAGGCAGATTTAAGATCACATCTTGTTGGCTTATTTAAAGACTCCATTATAACAGTTATACTTGAAGATATAATTACAATTGTTACATATTTTTCTATAAATATTACAAAATAAGACTTGAAGCAGCATTCGTTACTCACTTTTGAAGAATATCATCTCTCTCTTTTGGCTTTAATGAAGGATTTTATTCTCACTCACTCATCAACACATCAGTATTATTGAAGACACTCTTACGACAACTTTATCTTATTTGAAAAGTAATTACTTCACTATACTTTATGTCTCATCATCCTAGTCAAATAACATTGATCGAAATCTAAAACACATATCTAAGCTCAGTAAACTTCTGATATGTTTGTTGGACCAAAATACTATGGGTGGGATCAAATTCAGGTAGAGCATCTCTATAATTAAAATAATAAGACATTTGTAGTTGATCCTTGTAGATTTTATGATGAATTTGGTTATTTCAATATGGAAACACTTCAAGCCTAATATCTGTAATAAGCACAGTATCATCTCAAAGGTTAAACAAATCCTAAAAAACAATCTCTCTCGTAGTCTCTCCAAGATTCAAGTTGCAAAAGTAATCCAAGTTCTCTAAAACTTGGCATCTGAATTAAAGTTACATCTATCTCTATGTAATATCCAAAATTTACTATAAATTTTGAATATTAGATGGGCACCCTATGCGAAGAAAAAGGTCTTTGAACCTTTTTTGGAGGCATACAAACATCCTATTAATTAAAAACATTCAAAGCAAGTTTTATTTGTGACCTATATCTCAATAAGGACAAACTTATCTTTGACATATTACATGTGCAAAAGGAGATCAGAATCTATGGATAAATATCTTATAAGATCTGAAGTTTGTGGTTAGATGGTCTAAATCATATACACTCTATGATAGAAAGCCATCTATGTAATTGAGGTAAAAAAAATTGTATAATCTCTGTAGTAAATAATTTTGTTTGTTGAAGCCCATTTATGTGCATAAATACTGCCATATATGTATAATTGCATACTATCATTGGGTGACAAAGAATGACATAATTTGAAGACTAACCTAGCATTTGAAGCAAGTTCTTATCCCTTTGAGAAGCATCAGTTCGCTTGTTGAAGAACTCTATATGTAATTTACTTGAATCCCTCATTTGAATCCAAAAACAGTAGACAAGACCACTTGCTCAACATAGACAACAAAACATAAAGAAATACATATAATACAAAGTATATTTTGGAGATACAACTACATAATGTGAATTTTTATATTAGTGACACATCTATTGAAAAGAGCTTGAATCCCTGAGGTAAAACATTAACTGACATATGAAGCTCACTATACATTGATAGCCATGTCTACAAAGGCAATAGATATTACAGAGAGATTGTATCAACCCTGGTTTAAAATCCATGTAATAAAGTTAATATAAGAAAAAATAAGACAAAGGTCATGGCACGTGTATTCCAAGTTGAATGTTGGGCAAAAAAATAGAGATTGGGATCACTTGTGATTAATTAATGGCTATGGAAATTGGAAATAAAATGGCAAAGGAAAAGTGGCATCTATTGGAATTTTATTTACGAAATAATGGAAAATAGGAGAAAAGGAAGGTGAAAGGTCACAAAATTGCATGAGGATAAAATTGAAGGAAAATTAAAGAAAAATGAAGAAAATACAGGCCTCAATGATAAAAAAGGCTTCTTAGGATCAGATAACAACCTTTTGTCAGTTTTTAGCTTGGATATATCTCTCTATTCTCTGATATCACTCACACTCTTGCACACTTAGAGTTTCTTGGAGTATTATTGGATCACATTGCAAGGAAAAGGAAAGAAGGAAACTGATTGGACTCTAGATCAAGGGAAAAAAAACCGCTCAAAATTCAAAGTGATCATAATTGCACCAAACTAGAACTGTGATGACTGGCCCGTCACCAAAAATCCAACGTATCTCGTTTCGTCGAAAACCGAGTTTGGATGAAGAAGTTATGGTCTGTTGATCGTCGTTCAAAACAAGCAAAATTTAAAAAACAAATTGCAGAATAGGTACAGGTTGATGACATGGAAGCCCAGTCAACATTCAGGGAATCTTCTTCAGTTTTTTCCTAGTGGCACTGTGACAAGTGGCACAATTGGATTCGCCAGTTTCGTTTGTGAAAGTGAAATTTGTCCAATGTCCTCTAAGGTTGAATGTGGGTTCATGATGAATTCATGTGTTGGAAATTATTATTTTCAATTTATTAAGGTTGGTTAATATATATATATATATATATATATATATATATATATTATTAACTTTAAACTTTAATTATTATTATAATTCCACATTTAAATATTCAAAGTTCAAACCTTATGGTGGAAATGTTATATAATTTGGGAATTGTAATATAAGCATTGCAAAGTGCACATTAAAAATTTTGGTTCAAATTTTTGGACCGTATTCATATGATGGGAGTGTTACATACATAGCCAAAGTCCCAGACACTATACGGTTGGAGCGTATATTACGTTGGTTTTAAGCATTTCGTGTTGGAACAAGGTCTCCTGCAAGTTGCGAAACTGGTCCATTTTGTATATTTTTTATTATATTTTGTCTAACATAGGGGTTTTGGGTGGTTCAAAGCCCCTAATGCATTGTAAATGGGTCAAGGGTAGACCAAGAGTCCGCAAACCATGGTTTGCAGACCATTGGATGCATAGGTTAAAATAGTATAAGTAGTTGAACCTTTTTGAATTGTAAGACAGACTAAGACTGAAAAGAGATTGATGCTAAGTGCGAATTGATAGATCTGGTTAGGGTTCTTGGGTAAGGACACTTGCTGCTATGTGTAAAGGTTGAGTTTTGGGGTATTGTAAGTAGATCTGAAGAATTAATGAATGTAGAAGTATTGTTGAATATCTGAATCCCCTAGAATTACTGTGACATGAATCTGTGATGTTTGGTTACTTCATATATGCTACTGTATTACTTATTTAAGCTGTGAACATACTTTTGTTACTTATTTATGCTGCAATCTAGATTTTTTTTTTTCCACTTCATGCAATAAAATATGGAATAGTTTCGTTATCGTTATATGAGTTCATGATCTGTTGATTATTGTGAGTATCATTGTTGTTGCGCATGTGGATGCGAAGGCGATCTGTAGATATGGGCTCTATAATACAAGATCTGGTCACTATAAGGTCGAATGTAGCTCTACTTCACTTACCTACCCTCTCCCAGGGTGTTGAAACCTAGTTCCATCACCCACCCATACTACTTCGGGTGAGACTTTGGCCTGTGCAAGCAAGTCACTACTGAAAGGGCTAGTAGTATAAGGGTTTGATGGCAAACCTTGAACATCTGAACCTAGGTCAGGACCCATTGATCCAACAAATGGTTTCGTTGCCAGGACCAGGAGAATTTTGAGAGAGGGATCAGGTAATGCCAAGGCCGTACTGGAAACCTGAGAGAAAGGAAATTGATGAATGGTTTGAACAGCAAGTTCAGGAATTTTCCATAAAATAAAACCGTAGTGAGAGGTTGACCACCAAAGATTGGAATAATAAGTACATTTTCACAGAGATCTATGAGATATTCTTTGTAATGATTGCAATCGAGCTCCAGGAGTTTCTCACAAGGTTCGTAGAATTTCAGAAGTGTTGGAAGGACGAGTGGGTCATAGAGTGGACCCACGAACTAATCCAACAGTTAGAAAAGGCTGAGAACACCATCACTCGCATGGTGGACCATTGGGTAGACAGTGTGTTAGGAGGATTTGTGACATAATTTTCCATCGATCATTTTGTCTCCCACTCTAAAGCAGATCGAAGATTCTTCAAGGGGTTCCTAGGTAAGTTTCTGAAGACCTTACCATCGCTAAACAAGATATTATTGTGCAAAAAGAGTATTTTGTGTAGCCATACCGAGTGAATGACCTCTTATCTAGATGGGAGCACAATGCAAAGTGGAAAATACTACAGAACCAACCTAGAAGGAGATAAATTGGTCTACAGTCTGGTAAGAGAAGCAGCTTTTTAGAGTCCTCCAGCCACACCACTTTCAAACCAGCCTAGGGGTACTTATTCACCTACACCTCCGCCACCAGAAGACGACATGGTTGTGCACATGAAGTTGTCAACCTTTAAGGGAGTGGGAGATGAAGACATGGATCAATTTTGGTTTGTCACGGAATTGTTATGGACTGCGCAAAACATAGCTAGTGATGCGATGAAAAGGGCATAGATGTACCTTGCATTTGAAGGAAGAGCCTTGGACTGGTACATGGGATACATCGGCCAAAACACAAATACAACCATTGAAGATATTAAGAACACCCTGAAACAACAGTTCAATAAACCTAAGTCCTACTCTCAAATCATGGTTGATCTAAAGGATTTCAAGCAAGGGCCTTCTGAATCTATGTGGGAGGTCGATCAGCAATTGAAGAAGGTGATCAGAGAAGGGAAATTCCAATATGATGATAGAAAACACACAGAATGGTTCATTGCTATGTTGCTACCTCACCTACGCATACCTATGGGGCACCAAACTTTCAAATCATAGCAGAAAGCCTTGGAGGGTGCCATGAAGTTAGAAGTTGCGCATCGAGACGAGACTCAACTAGGCATCCAACATATCCAAGGAAAGTTGGAAGCGATGCACATAGAGATCTAGAATCTATGGAAGGAACGAGGGGCAGAGGTGTTATGAAGGTAAATCCTCTCTGCGGACAAAGACGATCCCTCTAGCCCTAGGGTGGGTCTAGTAACAAAAGGACACACTAAAGTTTTGCTTCTTAGTTAATGAATGAACAAAATACATGGTAGATTGACCTACCTTGAATCCAACGGTGTCGATGTTGCGGAAAGAGTATTGGTCTCTCGCTCCCGCCTTGGCAAGTCACGATCCGTTCACTATCATGCTTAGATACCTGCACATAGGACAAAGAACAAGAACAAAATATGACATAATAGTTTCACTCACAACTATTATCCAGTCAAAGAGGGCTAAACATATCGCATCAAATAAACATCATAACACAATAGTGGAACCAAACAGTAGTCATGTATATTAATTAGTAGAAGGAAGAGTACAACCGATGCTTTGACGTCACAGTCTCCTCCAGCGGGGTTCAGATGAAGCACGTCTCAACTGTTGGTCAGGGAATTCAGACTCAATCTCTCTCAGAAGTCATTGACTCAAGCTCTCTCAACACAATCTTTCTTACTCTATCTCCTCTAGCATCTTAGCTATAGTATAACTCTCTTAGTTCTACTATTCAGTCGTTCCACTATAATTTGTTCAGCTAGCTTCTACTAAAGGAGATATTTTCTTATATAGAGGGGAAAAGAGGAGGTTGGGATCCCTACAAAGGTGGGAGGGATTCCTATCCTTTAGGAGAGTTCCAAGGGAGGTGGAAACTACTAAATAAAGGAAGGAGTCTGTGGTTGTTTCAGTTCAACCACTCCCAATGACTCATCCCCAAGGTGGTTGGAATGGAACCTCCGCCTCTATTTTTAAAAAACATTCCATAAACAAATTGGTGCGGGTGTCTAACTGGCACAGAGTGCCAAGTGGCATGGTCTTAGTGTTAAATTTCCTATTTGGTGCGATGATGTAACAGGCTACTCGCGCCAAGACAAAAATAGGGATTTTTATAACTCTGCTTAGGGAAATGTCAATAAGAAGAATGTTGTTTTCATCAAAAGGGATGCAAGGATGGTATTTGCAAATCATGACACTATGTATTGGTCACAGAAATGACCATCCAATGTGCGAGTTGGGGATTTTAGGGACAGTGACAAAATGTTGTGTAACAAGAGGTTAGCCCCGAGATATGGTGCATACGATGCTGGGTGAATGGTCATATTGCCCTCTGCTAGCAGACTATATACAAGCCGGGGGACCTAGCCCATTGCGCACTAGGGAAGCTGTGGGACCTAGTGGGCCAGTGCTATGGTGTGATGATTGTCACGTTGCGGGGCTACACGATGCCAACCACTATCCTCGCCTTGCTACGTACGCTCCATAGGTAAAACAAAAATGGTGTAGGTTCTGCAGATCGATGGGACATGATGAACAGAACTGTCAGACGTATGATTTGATGATTGATCGAGGAAACTTATATAGAGTAAAATTAGAGCCTGTGTCACCAAGAACCCTTGTAGGCACAGGTGGCTCCCCATCAAGGGGCAGGGGAGGAGGGCGAGGTGGAAGTACAGGTCGGGGACGAGGTCAGCTAATCTGTTATAACTATGGAGAATCATGACACTTTTCAAGGGACTGTCTGAACCCTACAAGGCAAGCCTATCGATATTGTAGACAGCTGGACCATGCGATTGAAGATTGTCCAATATTGATAGCAAAAATGCAGGAAAATTAGCCGACACCTACACAGAATGTGCAGAGAGTTAAGGCTGGGCTGCGAGACAAAGATCCAAGTGGGATGGCCACCAGGGGACCTGAGGAGGAGGCTGCGATAGAACCTCTGATATGACAAGATATTATTTAACAAGAAGGTTTGGACCTAAAAATAGGTAAAGAAACATTTGTTGCAGCTCGCAAGGACTTTGTTGAGGCGGAGGCAACTATTGCTCAAGAACCTGCGAACCTCAAGGAAAATGAGGAGGTCGAACCTTTTTTGCAGGCATGTATGAAGTTGTTGCACAACCCAAAGGTTGTGGAGAATATTCAGGCGTTATTAGACATCTACGCAGTGCAACCCAATATACCCCCGGAGGTCAAGGATGTGCACAAGCTATACAGGTATAAGAAACGCATCGGGAGAGAAATGCAGTTGACTGCGTAGATTGGTGACTGTGAAATGGATCAGGTTATTTTGGACCTAGGATTAGATGCAAACGTGTTACCTAAATATACTTGGAAATGAATGGGAGAGCCTAATTTGGAATGGTCCACCATTCAGCTGCACATGGAAAATCAGCAGAAAATCATCCCACTAGGAAGGTTGTCTAAATTTACGGTGGATATCGCAGGAGTAAAGGTCCGAGCCGATTTTCAGGTAGTTGAAATTTTAGAAGATGTGGACCCCTACCCTGTGCTCTTAGGGTTGGACTGGGCTATAGATATGGGTGGTATCATCAACCTTAAAAAGAGAAGCATGGTGTTTGAGAATAATGGTACAAGGATGATAGTACCATTAGATCCTGTGGAAGGTGAATGATACACAGAGCTAGTGCGTGATGAAGAGGAGGTGGATCATATTTTCAAGTTGACTGCACAGGATGAAGATTGGATCAACCCCACGACGGGTGGAGTACTCTACTAGGAAAAGGATAGTGAATGCTTCTCTGACTCTGATGGGGAGATGGAGAATTGGAAAAACTGGTTGCACGATGTCTCGGCATTGCGATGTCTTCGAGTCACAAGGGACTTCCGCTTCATTTCTTCAGAGGTAATAGACCTACCATACTTTGATGGTTTTGGTAGCATTAAGGAATTTTTGTGAGCATTCGAAGCCGAGGTTCCCAAAGGAAGAAGGTTATGGGCCCTTAAGGTATCCATGCGAGAAACACTGACGCGCTGGTGGGAGACACATGAGGAGGCATTCCAGGATTGGGAGGAATGTCAGGATATGATGATCCTGTGATTTGAAGCCCCAACCAATGGGTGGGTCAAGACATTCCTTGGATCGTAACATCCACACGAATATCTATTCGCATGGAAAGAATAGTGGTGTGATAGGACGACTAAAGAGTGGGTTCACCTATTAATTGAGGCCCTAGGGCCACTTCCTTCTGCATGGTAATTAGATGCGGAGCTACATCGGCGCACCCACCACTGGGGGGAATTGAAGGAAGAGTTCCTGGGAGCATTTTGGTTAGTAGGCGAGACGAAGGGGCTTGACGCAGTCCTGCAGGACATTGACACTGGGGTATGGGATGAATCGCACCTATTTATCACCCTGGAAATACCCACGTGGGAAACGAGGATACCAAGCATGGTCAACTAGCATAGCCTAGCCCCAATAGAGGGTGAGGATGATTCACGAGCTGCTTATGACTCAGAATTGGAAGGGGTGTCCACGGCTACTGGGCCGCTCAGGCTACGAATGGGTAGCAATGGGACACACCCTACGTTGGCTAAGAATGGGAATGAAGATACATAAGGCAGAGTTATCATATATTCGACAACTCTCACAACAAGGAAATAGCTGCGTTCACTCCTCGGCCATGCAAGGTATTACAGAAAGTTTTTTTTGGAATATGCGCTACTTACAGCGCCTCAGAGAGACTTGTTTATGCAGGGGGTCCGGTTCGGTTGGGATGACACCTGTCGAAAAACCATGTCTATGGTTGTGAAGTACCTTAGGAAAAATCCTGTGTTGGGGGAGGATGTGTAGGAAGCATAGGTGTTTAACCCAAGAATAGCAGGAATGTTGAGCGCACAGGAGATGCGAAAACTAGCCATTAGCACACTAATATCTGGTAAGAAGAAAAAGTTACCATTGGAAGGCGCGGCCCCCTGGAATTCAATGAGGTAGATTTTGGGGACTTGTTATCATTTATTTGATGGTAAGTTCCAGGTGAAGTTTAAACTACCATTGGATGACCACAGGCACTATAAAAAGGGCAGGGTAGCTCAGATAAGGGATCTGCCTCACTTTCATAGCTTGTACTTCTCACCTTTGTCTCGAGAAAAATTGAGTTATACGATTTTCCTAGTCTGAACTATCCCTTTCATGTCTGATCAGCCTATTCCTTCTAACAGTAGCCACCTAGAGCTGGGATTCATTTTTCGCGCTAGGATGACGGCCATGAACCCTGCTGAACCCTCGGCACCAACAGAACCAGAAAGTGAGGACGTAATGGAGATTGGGCTTGAGGATGAAGAAGTGCTCTCTACACCAGTCATAGGGAAGGGAAAATAGAAAGCACAAGGCTCAGGGAAGCCCCCGAAGGCTACAAAATGGGTTGCAGGGAAGCCTGGGACCAACCCGAGACATGCCAAGTCTCCATGAGCAACACCTCAGGATCAGGCTGCACAGGAGGAAGCCCAACCCGCTAATCTTCTCAATTGGTTACCTCCCTTCATCCAACTGCACCGTCCTTCAACACGCATGCCCAAAAACTTGGATGGCTTGATCACCTATTTTCAAATGCTGCTAACCCCGGGAGAAGTCTCGGTCATCAGTGATCCTTGCAGGAGGCTCCACGAAGTTAAATTTGATGATCACGACTTGGAAAATTATGAAGCCTTCCCTAAGCTGGCCCCCATGTTATACTTCAACACAATTTATGAAAATGATGGGGTCATAGTCATTCCTCAGTGTTGGGTATGTGGATTGGCCGGATCTGGGCTTTTGAACCTGCTGTGGATGCCCCATTTTGGCCATTACAACTTCACGAACCGACTGGCCCGACAGTTGCTTGCCTTAATTCACGATGGCTACTTATGGATTCGAGACCAAGTCCCCATTGATGTTGCATTAATTCACAGGATTATGGGACTTACCATGTAGGGGACGCACCCTCTAGAGCAGGTGGGCAAGAAATATGAAGGCGAGAGTGCTAAATTTGTGTGCCAAAAGTATAAAGTGGAGCAGAATACATCGGGCTTTATCATAAAATCCATCAGCGACCGTGCTACGCAAATGGGTACCATGTTATTAGCACGCAAGCTAATGCGAAAGTGCCAGGTCGACACCGTCCCTGCCTATGTCATTCGATTAGCAGGTCGATGTACGAAGGGGGTCTGCCTCAATTGGGCCCAATATTTGTGTGACGAATTCTTGACCAACGTCCACGAATCTCAGGAACAAGGGAAGGCATTTTTCTATTCTTGGTTGCTGCTCCTTATAGCACTAGTTGCATGGGATGCCCCTGAGGAGTCGGTCCTCCTTGATCTCACTCTAGAAATCTGCAAAGGGGCTCGATTCGCCCATTTGTGGGACTCCAAGGATGCACAGCGCGTGGAAGATAACTAAGTTTTTTGCGTCCTCTTCTAGAGCAGCTTGGCCGGAGCCATCAACTCTCGACCATGGTTGTCCCCGACGGTGTATAACAGGTACAAAAGTATTGCAGCATTCCAGGTTACGATGCACCACATTCAGATCTGTGGCCTCAAGGGAAAAAACCGAATGTCCCTTCTGTATATGGTAGCATATGAGGACATTGACCGTGTGATCGAGCTATGGCCTCCTACCTGGAAGATAGGCTTCAAAACCCCCACCAAGGAGACCGCAGGACCAAGCAAGCAGGGCTCGGACATAGCCACAAAGAAGAAGGCACCATCAAAGAACACCAAGGCTGAAACCCAGGTTGATTTGCCACCAGAATTAAACCTCGAGGGAACAAAGCGAACAGGTGAGACTGACAAGGGGCATCGAAAGAAGTAGCGCGCACAACAGGGAGAATATGATGCGATGATCACGCTAACTGATGGGGACCTCGAACAAATAGCTAACACTGTCATAATGGCCACAGAAGACTAGTGGGTAGCCCTGGAGGAACACCAGAAGGCTGCAATTGACACCATCCAGGCTGAGCTCTGTGCCCAATAGTTAAAAACAGACACACTACAGGCTAGCGTGACTTAGGTACGACCTCCCTTGGTAACTATTCGTATAGTGCTCACTACGAAGGAAATCCATCTCTGTGCCATACCTAGTGCTGCCCTCGTGATCAGTCTGATTGATCAAGTAGTCCAACTCCATGCAACAACAAGGGTGCAGTTCAATCTGGCCACGCTACCCCATGATGCATTACAGGGCCTCCACACCACTGTATTTCAGGAGATTCACCTTCGAGACCAGCAGGTGCACCAACAACTCAGGGTGGCCAATTAGACCATCATGTAGCAGAATGCCAAAGTACTCCGCACTGTCACACAGTAGGCGGAGCTCGAAACATTGATCCACTAGCTCTGCAAGGAGGCTACGGAGGATATCCCGGCCGCCGCCACCCCATGGGCTAAAGTTGAAGGGTTGATCGCAGCCTTCAAGGCATCCATGACGAAGATGCATGTCGTGAAGATGCAGTTGCAGCAGCAAATCACCGACTTACAGGCCAAGTTGCAGTCCGAAACACCTCCAGAGGTACAAGCCTAGCGCGCTGCGCTAGTGACCGAGGCTACCAACACCATTATAGGATAGATTAATCAAGGCGCCTGGTTAATTGAGGATGCCATGTAGCTTTGGACGAAGATCCAGTGTGATCTGGTCCTCCATAGAATCAATCAGGACTTGTGGCAGAAGGAAGAAGCTTTCGATCAAGTCGAGGCTACATTGCCCTCCTTAGTCCCTGCATAGTATCAGGCATGATTGAAGACTAGCAACCTGCTCCAATATGAGATTGAGGAAATCCGGCGCAATAAGAATTCCATTGTGGAACGATTGAAGCCTTGGGCCAACACAACCCTCCAGCTATCACAGGATACCAATGTTGCGGTCAAGTGACTGAATCAGACACTGGAGAGTGTCGCCATGGCGATCGAAGGACCGACATCCCAGAAGCTCGTGGTTATTACACAGAGTGTTGCTGCTCAGAGTCAAGAAGTGTTTCCCCCGCTGATCACCATCATCAATACACTACGCGCACAGGTGGAGACCCCACCATCGCAGTGACTCAGGACGAGTCACAAGATTGTGTTAGGGGACTGTTGGAACAGGGTCTCCTGTAAGCTATGAAACTGGTCCATTTTTTATATTTTTTATTATATTTAGTCTAACATAGGGGTTTTGGGTGGGTCAAAGCCCCTAATGCATTGTAAATGGGTTAAGGGTAGACCAAGAGTCCACAAACCATGGTTTGCAGACCATTGGATGCGTAGGCTAAAATAGTATAAGTAGTTGAATCTTTTTGAGTTGTAAGAAAGACTAAGACTGAAAAGAGATTGATGCTAAGTGTGAATTGATAGATCTGGTTAGGGTTGTTGGGTAAGGACTCCTGCTGGTGTCTGCGCGGAGGGCCTCTGTCATGTTGTGTGTGCAGGTTTGGTTTTGGGGTATTGTAAGTAGATATGAAGGATTAATGAATGCAGAAGTATTATTGAATATCTGAATCCACTAAAATTACTGTGACATGAATCTGTGATGTTTGGTTACTTAATATATGTTGTTGTATTAATTATTTAAGTTGAGAACATACTTGTGTTACTTATTTATGCTGCAATCTGGATTTTTTTCTATTCCACTTCATGCAAGAATATCTGGAATGGTTGTGTTATCGTTATATGAGTTCATGATCTGTTGATTATTGTGACTATCATTATTGTTGCGCACGTGGATTCAAATGTGATCTATAGATATAGGCTCTATAATACAAGATCTGGTCACTATAAGGTTTAACGTAGCTCTGCTTGACTTACATACCCTCTCCTAGGGTGCAGAAACCTGGTTCCAGCACCCACCCATACTACTTCAGGTGAGACTTTGGCCTGCACAAGAAGGTCACTACTGAAAGGGCCAGTAGTATAGGGGTTTGTTGGCAAACCTTGAACATCCGAACCTGGATCAGGACCCCTCGAGCAAACATTGCCAAAAAAACGTGTATTGAGGGGCGAGGTCAGGGCTCGACCCCATGACCTCCCCCATACCACTCCTACGCTCATACCAATGAGCCCAACTATGATCCTTGTTAAGGTTGGCGGAGAAATTTGATTTGAACAGTTATACGATGTCCGATGGTGGGAAGGAGGGGGCCAGCCCTCCTCCTCATGCGAGCATGCCACATGACCTCATCAAAAGCATCAAACTAATTGGGCTTATTGTGATTTAATCACACATAGTGATTAATTAACTTCATTTTTAATATGGGATTTTTGGCAGTGCCCTAAATTCGGAAAATTCTCCAAAATTGACGGAGTTGTTGGACAAAATTGTGAATTACGAATAAAACATGCTTCCCTAGATAGGTGATAATCTAGAACAATAGATTAAAGACTATATGACTTCTTCTCCTAACTAAGAACAGACACACAGAATAGATTAGAAGCTTACTTGTAATCCAAGCGCTTCTAAATGGTTCCTTTTGTCGCTTTCGTTGCAGCTTCAAATTCCAGCAGTTTGTGCAAAATGTTTCCTGCAAGAATCAACACTAAATGGCAGAAGATATTAATAATACAGATGTCTATTCAAGTTAGTTTTCTAAATCAGTAAAGCATAAACCATATACATCAACTAAGACTTACAATATGGAAAATCAAAGCCAATACAAATGCATATAGGGAAAACTAAGTTGTATTCTTTATTGATGATAGAAGGAGAGGTTACAACCTAGTGACTGATTTGAAGTGACCATTCTAGCAACATTCCTAGCCTCATCACAGTATAAATCTCTCCAGCAGTTGTTACATAAATCTAACTCTCTATGGAAAATCCACCAACATTTCTTTACTCAAATTATTCCTTATCAAACACTTAAATTTGTGCTCAATTTATAGAGGAGATGAAGGTTGTTTTACAATCAATGACTTTCTAATAATAGGAAAGACATGTTCCCAATCTTGTAGATGTCAAATAGACACTTTGATTTGAAGCTTGACACATGTGAACTCTTCTAGAAGGCACTGGCCAAGTGGATATTCCAGAACAATGAGAATTTTTCTCTCAATGTGACCAACGCACCTATGAATGTCGGGAAGTGCTTTGTAGAGAAGCCTTGCATGGGGCTACCTGCATATGCAATGCACTTAGTCCCTTTAGAGGCAGCATTGATGAGCTCTCATATGCTATATAATAAATTTCAAACCTTGGAAACCTTTTCTTGATGAAATTCATGCTTTATTTGTCTTGTTCTTGTCTTAGGGCATGTAGAAAATTTGAAATGATAGGGGATGATAGACCCTTATTCATTGGTCCTGGAGATGATGCCCAGTTAACCAGGTCATTGGGAATGATGCCCAAATTGACCTATAAAAATTTCCCCCTAAAGCATGAGGTCAAAATAATAAAAACATTTGATTGAGATGATTTACACTGTGATGGGTTGGAGATGATGCAGAGTGGTCACCTGCATCAATATTACAATACATTACATCATGATATTTCCTCTTTTATCATAATTGCTGAGGGTAGGCATTCCCATGTTCAGCACATAAACAATCTAATAACATGTACATAATTCAAAAAGTCATTGACATTAGAATGTTGCCCAATGCAGACATGCCTACAGATATAGGCCCATGTTTGGATGACGATTTGTATGTAAGGTCACTGTACAAATGATGTGTACAACAATCCTAAAATCGCAGCCCAAATGGATGAAACTAGATCCTGGGTCTTCTTATCTCGTTCACTCAAACATTCGGGTACAAGTCTAGCCATGCGAATATATGATTTGTCGTCGAACATGGAGATACATCATTTTATTACCAACCAATTATGTGAGATGTTAAAAAATGCAAGAGAACCACCATTAATTAAAATGGCCCTCATGGTACTGCATTACATTTTGTAAGGCATGAATAGGTGATTTGATGTCGAACTCCAAACAAAATATTTTGGTCAAAGGTCTGGAAGCGAGGATCTTGTCGATGCTGTAACAAGCCTCATGGTACTGGAATCTGATGTTTCTAAGTGAACTTCCTGGATATTGATTTGTTTTCAACAAGAATTCACCTTATTGTGAAATGGGAGTTACTGATTTCGAAGACAAAGGTATGACTTGATATAGCAATTTTCAGGGATGACAGTCATGAGAATATAGGTTTACGAGTATTGCAGAAGGATGAGTTTATTCACTGGATGACTTCTCTTGAAAATATCGGCGACACTGTGATGAGTTGGAAGCGTTGAACCAAAAACGAAGTGAAGGTATGATGAACCATAGGTATGAATGAACCGTCAAGATGATTACCCAACCCAAACAGTCACGGACATGGAGTGAAGGAAGTGTCATGTTCAAGAGCGACTTGCTACCATAAATGAATTTTGCTCACTTTTCCCAAATTTTTCCCGATCATTTGTCAACCAATACCTCTTTATTTTTTAACAAGTTTGAGGAGGGTAAGATTTGCTTTATCTATAATTCAATCCTTTGGGTGAATAAAGTATCGCTATTTAATAATTTAACGAGTCTAACGATGAATGAAACTCGATTCTTTCCATGATCTACAAGACCATCGCTATTTTATGTTTTAACGAGCTTAATGACAATGATAGCCTAGTCCTTTTTCATATTTAGAGAGTTTGAAAAAGTGGACGAAATAACACTCCATAAGTAATTTTTCGTAAATTTTTCACTCAGATCTGAAAAAGTGTAAAATAATATCTGAGAGAACCTCTTTGGTCATTTTTAACCAAGGTATTCCTTTTTCGTAAATAATCTATCTCATTCCGGAAAAGAATTAAACTTATACTGAGTAGATATCAATTCATTTACTTTTACGAGATCGAAAAGACAAGTGCTCAGAAATATTTTCATATTATCGGAGTCTGAAAAGAGCTGAAAGAAGACTCTAGCGGTTCCTTTTTCGCTGTTATTGAAGCTCGAAAAAAGAGATAAAACTGCGCTTCAAATCCTTTTTTGTTTTTAACAAAGCTCGAAAAATACGGAGAAAAAGTATGCTTTGTGGTCAAGTCATTCTTTGAAATAAATCTGCACGACTAATCTGTTCATCAGTTGTATTTCTTGTTCAGAACAACATCAAATGGATTAAAAATACCTGTTTCTTGATAAAAACATAATAAAACTATAGTCATAGCAATAAATTTAACTTGAAAATGATTAAATGACTATTAAAAGTAGTTTCACTATTCATTTTTACCGTTCTATAGTTACCATTTGCATTTTGGAGCTCTGAACCTGATTTTTCCCTTGAACTTCAACTGTTGATTGCGATCATTTCTGTGGACAGATTTTGTCACCGTTTGTTCTAGGTTAGTGCCATGAACCTCCTCTTTCCTTTGGTATTCATTTCATCTCCAATTTCTACAATTTTTTAGGGTTTTAAGGCCCCTAGGGTAAATTTTTCCCAAAGTGAGGGCAACGCACCCCTGAATGTTGAAACCTGTGTTGCATAGAAAGTACAATGAAGGGTACTTGCATGTGAAATGCACTTTCTCTTGTTAGGGAGTGTGTTGGGCGTAGTCTAAGCTTTTTATTTTCTCAATATGCCCAAAATTGACCTAGTTTTTTGCAATGAATGGAATCTAATGGATCTTATGGTTGTATTTCAAATTTCCATCGGATTATAATGACGATTACATGGAGGGAAAGAGAACATGAAGAACAAGATATGATTGCCTTAAATGATCTGGGTACAGTAAGAGCCCTGTGAGATTGTGGATTGCTGAAGTACTTCAAGTTGTCAATAATGAGGCAACAAATAGAACTCTTGGAGATCTTAGTTCAAGCAAGGCATCCGAAGATAGAGGCTTTTCATATTAAGAACCAATTAGTTCCCATAACAGTTGAGGATGTGTATTTTCTCACAGGTTTGTTGAGGAGAGGTTTTCCCATTTCACTCTCAAGGTCTACCATTGGAGGAGAGACAGTGAGGGATTATATTCTGCAGTATTACTATCTAGGGGTATAACCTAGCAAAGATGGAAAAATAAACATCCAGGATGTCAGATATTTTCCTTTGAGAACTATCCTTTTCATGATCGCTAAACTTGTTGGCACCGTTACACTACATGTAGCGAATAGATTGTATATGCAGTATGCGCTAGAGTGTATGGAGCCAACATTATTCAAATGGTTTGAATATGTTCTATCTCAGATAAAAGAACAACTGAATAAAGAAAAGGGAGGAAGGAATAAGAATTTCAGTTATGGTTCAATCCTTATATCCTCTGCTTTAGAACAGATTCCACTAGTGCAACCACAACATGTGACACTGGATATAGCTAATCCTAGAGATCCTCGGATGCAGAGTGTTAGCCACCTATAAAATTTGTTATATCAAAAGGTGGCTAAATCGTTTTTTGAGTCTTCAAGAAACAAGTTTTATTGCTAACAATGTTATCTCTTGAAGACTCATGAAGACATCATGCCCTTTGTTTAACCTTCACCGTAGTTTCCCTTTCGAAATGTTGAAAATCTGTTATTTTCATAGAGAAAAGACTGCTGCAAAATCCCATTTCTTCCCCTCCTCCACTCAAAAATTAACCTTCATTTTATTCCCTTTTTCCCCCATTAAATTCCTCTATTTTTCATGATTTCCCTTCTTCCCTTCATGAAAATCCTTTTACAAAGTTTAAAACTCATTTTTAAACTTTACCGAAACCCCCAAATCCATCAAAAACTTTGAAAATTTTCATAAAAAATAAGTGTTTTGACTATAGGCTTAAGCCTCTTTGGGCTAAGTCCTAACCACTTCCCCACCATATGCCTTGGTGCTGGAACCAAGCGCTAAACCCTTTCGGCGCTTGTCACATCGGAAACAAACAAAGAACGCAAGTCTTTTGGCTTTTATAAATCTTTTGATGCGATTGGCCCTCTTATACATAACTCCTGATCCCTTGTTTTATATGGAAAGACCAAGAGTTAAAGGCTGGAGGCGCTTATCGCTTCGGAGCATTTGCCGTGAGCGCAACACCTTTTTTTTCATAGACCTTCGATGCCAGTTGGATCCATTGCATATAAATCCCCGATCCCATTGTCGCTTCATATAACCTCAGAACTCGCAATCGGGTCCTAAACTTTGTTAATAAACCCATCCCGATCGAAGTTTTCCTTTGTAAATGCATAAAAACCCATTATCCTAAGTTTTTGTCTAAACCCGCTGGTTCATGTTATTATATAAGAATAACTGTTGATCTTATGAGTCGATCAACGGTAAACATAATCTCGCATCGGAGATCTTTTTAATGGGTAGATTGAAAGACCCGCACCAAAGTTCCAATGTGATTGGCCCTTATACATATAAGCCCTGGGCCTATTGCTTTTCATATAAACCAACGGCCTTGCAATCGGGCGCACGACTTCATATATATAAACCTACCCCGAGCCATAAACCTTTGTTTTTCCATAAAATTTTTGGTTTTTTATGTTATAATATGGTCCCACTCTTTCATTGGTCAGAACCCTTCTCCGTCGTTGATCATTGGGCCAATCCGATGGCTAGCGTTGTATCGCATCGGAAATTTTTTCATTGGGCGTGTTAATATTTCCCCACCTTCGATTGGCGGTTCCCCGATCCATCCTCCACCGTCGATCTGATCTGCAGATCGATGGCCCACAATCAATCTCTTTGGCACTTCCATGTGCATTGCCCCGCCGAATGTGAAAGCTTCGATTACATCTAGGCCGTCCATGTGTCCAGATCGGACGGTTCAGAATGCGTCTCCTGAATTTGGTTAAAAATCATGTGCCCCGCTTCATAATGTTGTTTGACCAATCTCAACCATTGATCTCTGCAAATCAACGGCCCATATTAACCCTTTCTCCGCCCATATATTATTTCATTAACCCCGAAGCTTGATCTCGACCGTCCATTTTTAAGATCTAATGGCCCAGATTTTTCTCGGTGGGCCCGACTCTCTTGGGTCCTACCTGGCCCAGATTTGATCTCCGCCGTTCATCCCTATGATCGGACAATCCTGGTTAAAACTACCCCATCGATTATCACCCGCGCATCTTATCGATATCGTGCTCATTCCCCGACTGTCCGATCTGAGACCCCTAATCTGACGGTTGACGTGCATTTTCGCGTAAGTTAAAGCGTGGAGGTTAATTCTCAAAATTTATGTGATATAAGTTGTTTTCTGAGGCCACGTGTCAGGCGGGGACGCATATCACATTTGAAAATGCAATACTGCCTACTCGCCTTATCACCATGTGAAATTAGTTGTTTTGCCTTCCGAAACCGCCTTCCCTCATTTATATTATGTTTTATCGCACGCGACCTCCACCGTTGATCTCTGCAGATCAACGGTCCCAATTGGATTTCGCGTTATTCTATCGCCCTCCACCATTCACCAAGGGTTTTCAATAAGTGATCTCCACCGTTGATCTCCTGGGTTGATCTCATCCGACGGCCAAGATATTTCTGAAACCTCAATTTTAAATCTTAACCTTTTTCCTCTGCAAAAGATTTTCAATCTATTTTCTTCACATTTTCTGCCCATCTTAAGGTAAAGTGACTCTTTCACTTTATATTATCATTATGGCTCCCCACCGTTGATCTTTGCTGGATCAACGAATCTAACTTAATCTCTCCACCACTTTCTCCTAACCACGACCTCTGAAGCAGTTTTACCCAATAACGCAAGATTTCATAACTATTTTTTGGTTTATGCAGGTTTTGAATATATTATCATAATATTTTAATAGAAAAATGAAAGCTGAGGATGACAATCCTTTCGGCCTTCATTCATTAAAGAGTATTCGTCTACAGGGTTCGACCACCACATTTCGTCAATAAATCATGAGTATTGATGCCATATGAACCCTGTATCACCTACACATCAACAAGACACAGTGAAGCATGATTCAAACAGAGAATATTAGTGTCGAAGACCCAAATACAGCAGAGATTAAGAATTAAACATTGATTATACAGTTTGGGGTGGACTACGGCTAAGATAAACATTCAAAAGCCTAATCCACTAAATTAAACACAATTAAAGGCAAAACAAAGATATCTATCAAACAGAGGATGCCTCCACTGCCACATCAGAGGAAAATTGATTCGTCTCAGCTACCTAATGCCACCTGTAGCATCGCAACATTCAACAGAGGCCGAGTAATGATCAGAACAGAGGATATTTTCCTCACGACAATTGAACAGTTAATTCAACCAAAGAACTTATTGCAAAATATCTGTTGAGTTACTACAGAGATGACACAGAGCCTTCAAGCCAACAAAAGCTCCTACCGAGCTTACTTCTTAAATGTAAAACAATTAATACAGAGAAAATATCTATAAAATTCTCCATTGAGCCCCTCAAAGGCCGAGAAGTACTAAATCTATATTAATTTAACCCTTATATCTTTTCTCTTTCGACCTCCTCATCCTTCTATAAAATATTATTGAGGAGTTCATTGTAAACGTTGGTTGCAGAACTTTGAAATATACTTGAGCTCGAAACTTCTACTTGTAAATAGTTTTCAAAGGCTCTTGAAGCTCTGTTTGTGATTGAATAAGTTAGGCTGAGAAGTGAATATGATTGCTGAAATGAGACACTAGACTTGAAGATTGTAACTGGTTTGAAGCATCAATACAAGTTGATTTATGGGATCTTGGTCTATGTCAACGGTGATGTTTTTCTTATTGTAAATTGTAATTTTATTTATGTTTCCATTTTTTTCATATTCTCTAATAAATAACAACAAATATAGAGTTAGGAATTACTATTTATCAATACCCTTCTCTGACTGATAAGATTTATCTACATGTTTTCTTCCAATAGTGTTGTTTAGGAATGATTTAATTCAGTTTAAGAAGTTATGAATGTTGGCATTCCCTCGTCCTACTGTCTAAGCTAAATGTTGTTCTTGAATATTACTTTCAGTTTATGTTAAGTAGAGATGAACTAAGGAAGTGATAGTGAGCCCTGTCCTTTAGTTTTATCCCCAAAGACTATCTGAAAGTTTCCCTAAGAATGTGTTGAAAGCAGGCTAGGTTCAAAGTCCTTACCTGATCTTAGACTATTATTTTTTATCTTATGTGTTTGTCTTGAAAGTATACAAAGTAAAGCAAAGCTAGGGAAGTCTATGGTGAGCCTTGTCCTCTAGTTTCTTCTCCAACAATTGCTTTTAAATTTTCCCTTTGTGTTTAAAATGTTTTCTATTGAAAGTGCCTCAAAAGCTGGCTAGTTTCGAAGTACTTACCAGATCTTAGATTACTTTATATCTTTCTTAAGTGTATGCCAAAATCAGGATAGTTTCAAAATACTTACTTGATCTTAGGCTGCTCCTTTTTCTTCATTTTTTTATTTCCCCTTCTTGTTGTATCATTTCATTCCATAAAATCAACTTTAAAGAGATACTTAGACACAGATGACTTGCCCCATGGACCACTCTTGAACCTTGTTGTTTCAATTAAATCCTATTACGACTCCATAGCCCAATGGAATAAAAACCAGCGTTATCTCTATCTTTTAGCAAAATATTGTTCTAATTACTTGTAACTTCACACCTTTGTGTCAGCAAGAAATCGCCCGCGACAAGACCCAGGTTCAAGAGTAGTGGCCAACAAAGGGGTCCGGTGTAGTCTAGGAACACGCCGGCATTTTCACCCTGCTCTGGAGAGCAGTGCGTCTCACCCGAGGCGTGCCACAACCACATGCAAAAGGGGATGAGATCATTGGCAAGGAACAAACCCGCAACTAAAGAAAGATGGTGCATCCATTCATATACAAAGTTATATACGCAAGATCACTTAATAAGCATTCAGGCATTCATAAATAAAATTTTAAACCAGCATAAACGCATTACAAGCACATGAACATCGTATTGAGACAGCAACCTTCCATTGTATTAATCTCTTGGCCCATTACATGATTACATGACACTCCCACAGATAGCTACAAATCTGATACAGATGGGTTTTAGAACAGAAAGGTAGAATAGAAGATAAGAAACCCTATGAAGAACATGCATGAATCCTCCGCAGACGCCCCGCGCGTCTTTCTCTGTCTCAAGCCTCGCAACCTCTTCAGCATCTATTCGACTCTCTGCATTCAACAACCTTTTCAGCCGGGTGACTGTTATTTATTCACCCGCTCTCACGACTATCGGCTCTTCTGCGTCTTCACTTCGGCTTCTCCCAGCTTCTCTCCTGATGTCTGTGTGTTCCACTTTCTGTTTTCTGCTGTGTTTCCTTCATCTGCACTTGTCTCTGTTCTATCTCCAGCTATCGAGTGCTTTCGCGCCGCCTTGGTAGCTCCGCAACTCCTGGTAGTTGCGGCGCGGTCGCGGTTGCCATGTGTATTTATTCCGCAACTCAAAAAGGGTCAAAACTCAAAATGTCTTGGCCAAGATTTCAAAACTAAACAAAAACAAGGGCCCCAACAGGCCCCGACCACAATTCCTTGACTTGTCCGCGAGTCAATCACAAATAACAGTTTCTATTTCCATTGCCCCGCTGGCACCCATACTCTGCTCTGCTGTGCCTTCACCCTGCGCCCTTTCCTGCTGTGCTTCGCCACTTGGTTGTTCAAACAAGGGCCCCAACTTCGGGACCCGACGGAGCGCTGTATCTCTAAGCTCTGTGAAGGCCGCCACCGCTTGCTGCCATTCCTGCATAAGCAAGTCGGCTTCTTGAGAGATCCGGGTGGCGGCGGCTTCGTCTATCATCGTCGTGTCAGCCCCAAACAACGTGGCAAGCTGGGCTTCGGCCTTGGCATCCAGTTGTTGCATGGAGTCAGCATTGGCGCGAAGGGGCGGATGAATCTCCCGGATGACGTGTTTGGCCGCTGCCGATTTGGCCTCAGTCTGTTGCATGTGAAGTTCCAGCTCGTCCGACTGGGCGTAGAGCTGATCTAACCTTGCTGGGTCCATGGTCGCCTGAATGTCGCGGGAGATTTGTTGCAGCTGGGCAGTGATAGGTTGCGTCTTGACAGTTAACGCGAGTGAGAACTCCTGCAAACTGCGCAGAAGGGCGGAAGCCGAAGCTGCAGTGGAATGGAGAGTTGCATGCATACTAGCTGCCTGCGTCTGCTTGGCAGTCACCTGTTCTGAATAGACACTTGGTGGATCTGGAAGGGTAGGCCGTGCGGCTAACGCCGCTTGGAGTTCTTGGTTCTCCCTGCAAACAATAGTGAAAACTTCGCTGAGGTGGTGAGCCTGTAGTGCTATACTGTCCTCCTCTATACTGGCGGGAAGTGGGGCATAGTGAGCCCTTGCAGCGGGCCATACGCTGGAGAGTGCCTGAATAGCAATGTTGGCCTGCTCCTGGAGGTTTGTCTTCTCCCGCAGCAGCTGATTGCGCTGTTCAGTAAGCGTCGTGATCTGATTCCGCTGCTCGGTGCACCGCCGCTGTAGCTCTGTGTGAATCTGCTCGGCCTTGAGGGCCGCCCGCTGAATGAGCAGGTACAGCTGTGCTGGACTCCATTGTTCTGAATTGGTCATGTTGGGTGTGCCCTGCTCCGGCACCCTCTCCTGCGAAGGTTGGTTGCTGGCCGCTGGTCGGCTGGAAGTTTCTGGAGGATGGACCGGCGTCTGCTGCTGCACTGAAGTGGCCATCTCGGACTCCGGCCGGTCTTGCTGCGTGGTCTGCTCTGGGGGAGGGGTAGCCAAATCAGCCCCCCCATTCGTGAACTTGGTAGATATAGTAGCATGAGGGTACTGGGCCGTGGCCACGGGGTCAACCGGTGGTACCACGGCTGCAGTACTGGAGGTGACTTCCACCCCGTGGTCACCTCCGAAAAGTTCCCGGATCAACGAATCTGACACAGTGGCTGATGAGTTGGATGGATTGGGGGAGGTGGCAGGTGGGCGGCCGGTGGGAGCGGTGGACGGAGTGAAAGAAGTGGGAGGGAGGCGAAGGTTGAGGAACTCTGCCGGATCGATCAGAGGTTCCTCTGGAATCAAATTTGTTGTGGGCGGAGTGGCTGGTGGATCATTGTCCGTGAGATCCACCACTAGATCTGTGACAGCAATGCGGGCCCTCTTGGATGGAGGTGGGTCGGAGGAATCGGGTTCGGGGCCCGGTTCACCCATTGGTGTGATGAGGGGGGTGGCAGAAGTGAACAGGTTAGTGGGAATGGGAGAAATGAGGGGGGCGGTATTGGAGGGAACACGAGACCGACTAATATGAAATTCAGCAAAAGAGGGAAATATAGGGGCACCACTTGAAGCAACTTGGGTGGCCACGTTAAGTCATCGTACCTGGTCATTGAGGTGCTCGACGATCGGGACCAGCGATTCAGGCAGGTCCGGTGCAGTCTCAGCTACATCTTGCGGAGGTTCTGCCGCAACCTATGATGACCCCCCTGCGCCGGTCGCGGCAGGCCGCTGTGCCGGCAGCATTCGATCGAAGTTATAGCGGGTGATCCCGTCGCGGACATGCTTGACGACCCCCGGCCACGCAGAGACCTCCCGGTGAAAGGTGTCGTCATTCAGCTGGAACCGGAGGGGCGCCATGTGAAAGGTGGTGTCCGGCACGCAAGTTGGTCGGAGGAAGGTGTGCCTGTGGCTGACCCCAAACCACACCTGCTCACTGTACTCATCCAACAAGTGCCTGGGCACCCGTTGCTGGTTGGCCACAACATCTGTCATCATCCCGTACCACGCCCGGAACGCCGCCGCGTTCACCTGTTTGGTGCTGGGATCCATGGACACCTGCCAGGGGGTGTATTTCATCGCAAGAGGCTGGCTTATGGTCGTCTCTGCCGGCTCCCGGATGGGAGGAAGGTGCCATTTCCACATGGCGAAGGCTAAGATCAAGTAGCCGTAAATGAAACTGGTGGTACGCTTATAATTTTCTTCGCAGGCCGCGAAGAGTTCCTTCAACACGAAAGAGCACCAATTCAACTTGGCGCCCCGGGTGCAGTGCTCTGCAATGGAAATTGTGTCCAGGGTGCATTCTCCCTTCGTATAGTGGCACATCGTCTTGCTAGCGATCAGGTAGCAAGCGAACCGGATTTCTGGTTTGTTGATCAAGTCAATTTTGGCACCTTTGCCACCCCGGCGAGTGCAATACTTGGTGTACGGGTCGGAGTCACCCGACTTTCAGGCGCGCTTGGAGGATGTCTGGCCAGCAGCGGAGACATCTGCACCGTTTTGAGACAGCCCTGTAAGCCGATGAATGTCTTCGGCATGAATTGGGATTTCTTCGTTGAGCCACAGGGACCCGTTCTGTATCCGACTGAGGAGGAACCGGGTGCATTGCAGAGCCGGTCCCGTAGTTCCGAAAACTGGAAGAGTCCTCAAATGCATCAAGGTCGACTGTTGTAGGCCCCTGAATTTGGGTCGCATCCGACTGTTGGAGCTGCTGCCTGGCGTGTAATGGTGCTCCATGTAGGTCTGCCAATGGAGGTGAGGAAACTCAGCCGGGTCGGACAAGTTGGCGTCCATACATGCTTCATTTTCATACTTGCCAACTAGCGACTCTACGCGGTGAATTATGTTGTCTAACGCTGGTTCAGGGACAGATACGATAGCCCTCGGCATCTTGGCTCGACGCTGGTAAACTTGGAGTGTTCTTCTGGAGTTCTCTGCTGAATGCAGTGCGCTTCAATGCTGCAAATGCTCTGGAGACGCTGCAACTTCCAAATTGAACTGGTCCGTCATTCTTGTGCGGTTGATCTTCATGCAAATTATGGCATCCGCTGGCACGAGCGGAGCTGATGAGACTCCATAACGGCAATTAATTCTTGCTATCCTTAGCGGCTGCGATAATCGTGCGATCAATCGCGTGCCTGTATGTAATCTGACAGTTGCTGATGGCGTCATGGGAATATGGGCGGACACGATGGCTGAGGGAACTGCGGGTGATGGCAAATGATTACGGTACAATTACTGTCTACTTATGGAAATTTATGAAGCAAATCTGAGCGATCCTACAGACTGACAAAAGGACTGACGGAAATGACCTGGACTGACACTGGCATGGGAATGGATCCTACGCGAACGACACGCTGGACTGGCGCGGTGACACGCTGGACTGGCGCTACGACACGCTGGACTGGTCTGCCCCGACCACAGTCGGTTGCGGTGAGGTACCCGCAACTGACCAATTATTTGACAGACTGCCTATGAATGGAAAAGACTCTCTATGCTCATCCCGGTTGCGGGAGAGTTATTCGACTAAGCTACTCTACGAGTTCTCTCGGTTGCGAGAGTTATTGATGAAAAGTGAAAGATACCTACTCCTGGTAGGGTTTTAGGCGTGCGCCATTCACCCATCCGGGAAGAACTGTACCGTCCAGCTGTGCCAACTGAACGGCTCCTGAGTCACGGATCTCGATGATGAAGTAGGGTCCCAACCAGTGCATCTGGAGCTTGCCTGGAAACTTCTGGAACTGGCTGTCGTACAAGAGAACTTTGCCGCCAACTTGGAAGGCTTTGGTTTTGATGTGGCGGTCGTGCCACGCTTTCTGTCTGGCCTTCTGAACCTTCTGGTGGAATTCCGCGAGGAATCGGGCCTCATCCAGCTCCTGTAGCTCCTGGAGGCGTTCCCGAAGTGATGCCTCTTCTGAGAATTGAAGGGACGTTGCGATCAAAAGACTGGGTACCGTGAACTCGGCGGGAATCACAGCTTCCCGGCCATACACCAACTGGAATGGTGTCTGGTTGGTCAAACGTTTCACTGTGGTCCGGTAGGCCCATAATGCCGCTGGGAGGCGCTCGTCCCAATCGTCGCGCTGAGCATTGCAAATTTTAGTCAAGCCCTTCTCAAGAATCTTGTTGAAAGCTTCCACCGTACCATTGGCCTGCGGGTGGTATGGGCTGCTTTTATGATGCTGAATCATAAATGTGGCCAGTAGTGACTTGACCGTGGCATTAATGAAATGCGTACCCTGATCGCTGGTCAAACTCCGTGGGCAGCCAAAGCGGCTGATGATGTGTTCAAAAATGAACCGGGCAGTGGTCTCTGCCGAGCAGTCGCGTACCGTTGCTGCTTTAGCCCACCGTGTGAGGTAATCCGTTGCGGTAATGATGTACCGGGCCTTGGAATGTCGAGCGATTGGTGCGATGGGGCCTACGAAATCAACAGCCCACTTCTCAAACGGCCGCAACACATGCACTGGGTGTAGCGGGAGCTCGTCCCGGTGCGAAGGCCTTCCCGTTCGCTGGCAAACATCGCAACGCTTCACATAGGCCTTACAGTCTACGTGTACTGTCGGCCACCACAGGCCAGCTTGGAGCACTTTCCTTGCGGTAGGTTTCGCACCCACATGCCCCCCCGCAACACCACTGTGAAATTCCCACATCACTGCTTCCCGTTCATGGTCGAGAACACACCTACGCAACACCTCATCAAGCCCCAGTTTGTACAGCTGCCCGGCGATCAATTGGTAGTCGGCCGCCCGGACAACTAGGTGGCGTTTCTGAAGCGGGGTGTAATCCTCAGGGCACTGTCCCGTGGTCAGATACGTGGCAATGTCAGCCAGGTAATCTGGTACTGCTTCAACTCGGAAGAGGTCAGCATCCGGAAGCTGATCGTCCAACGGGCCTTCATTCTCTCCCGTCTCCAACCTGGGTAAGTGATCGGGACCAACATTCAACCCGCCAGGCTTGACAATCACCTCAAATGTGAACTCCTGAAAAAGTAGAAGCCATCGACAGATTCTTCCCTCCAACACAGGCTTATTTACCAGATATTTCAATGCAGAATGGTCCGTGAAAAATGTAAATTTTCCGCCCAGAAGATAGTGGCGGAACTTCTAGAGAGAGTACACCATCGCCAACGCCTCCCGCTCGGTCGTGGTGTAGTTCTTCTCCGCATTCGATAACCGTCGGCTGGCGAAGTATACGGGATGGTCAACTGTCGTTTCCCCGGGTTGCGCCAATACAGCTCCAAGTGCAATTCCGGACGCATCAATGTGCACATGGAACTGCTTATCCCAGTCGGGATGAACCAGTATGGGTGTCGTCGCCAACTTCTCCTTCAATGTGTCAAGTGCCTTCCTGCACTCCGCCGTCCACTCAAATGCTTCTGCCTTTCGCAACAGTTTCTCCAGGGGGGCCGTAATCCTTGCGTAGTTGCGAATAAACCGCCTGTAATATCCTGTGTGCCCGAGCAGTGCCCACAACTGCTTCACTGTCTCGGGGGCCTCCATGTGGACGATGACCGCGACCTTGGCAGGATCAACGCAGACCCCTTGCTTGCATACCACGTGGCCCAAGAGTGTGCCGAATGGAACTGCAAAAATACATTTCTTCAAGTTCAAGGAAATCTGCAACTGCCGACACCGGTCAAACATAACCCGCAATAGAGAGGCGTGTTTCTTCAACAGACTGTAGACAGTCCAGTCATCCATGTAGACCTCCAGGAACTTGTGAATGTACTCCCGGAAAGCAGCAATGACAATCCGGGAAAACACAGCCGGTGCGTTCTTCAGACCAAACGGCATAACATGGTATGCGAATGATCCCCACTCAGTTGTGAATGTCGTCTTTGCTTTGTCTTCCTCGGCGATGCGCACCTGATGGTAGCCCGAAAACCCATCAGTGAAGGAATAAGCTTCGTTTCCCGCAACATGATCTAGAACTTCATCGCTGAAGGGAGTGGGAAACGGGTCGTGGATACAAGCATTATTCAAGCTCCGGTAGTCTACACAGACCCGGATCTCCGCTTTGTCCTTCTTGTTCTGGATGACAATCGGACTCACCCATTCCGCTTCTTCGATTGGAAAGATGAGACCTGCAGCCAGCATCTTGTCAATCTCCATCTTGACCTTCTCTTTGATACGTGGATTCAACCGGTAGGGTCGGTGCTTCACCGGCCTGGCCCCCGGTTTCAGTGTGATGCGCATCTCGCCCAGATCCCCCTTGATCCCCTTCAGGTCCGTAACTGAGGACGGAAACAAATCTTCGTATTCCCGGAGGAGGCTGAAAATTTCTTTTGTTGTCTCCTCGTCCCAGTAATCTCCCACCGTTGCGAGCTTAGGTTTCTCGTCCATTCCAATGTTCAGTTTTTTTGTCTTGAGTGGCTGTAAATGGACTCCTTCAGTCGTCGGCTCTTCACTGATGCTCCGCTCTCCTTCCTTTTCGTCAAAATAGAGATGCCTGAGGTCCTCCAAACTATCGTCCTCCGAATCACCATCAATCCGGTGACAAACCAACTCGCGCCTGACCTCAGGTCGTGACACAGCCGGGCCCTTATCGGGCTTAGGCTGGCGGAAAAACAAGACCTCCTTGATTGCCTGTAGGGCCTGAGACTCCTGCGCCGTCTCCCCTTCGAACGAGAAGCTCAAAACGAACTTGTCCGCAACTGCCTGCCAAGAGCGGGTTTCCCGTTTCCGCTCTTCCTCTAGGTACCAGGCCTGGGGAATGGTGCCTAGGGAGTGGACAAACCTGTGGACCCACAGCTCCACAGGGTACCGTGAGCTCCGCCATTGTTCTTCGCAGGCCCGCAAATGGTGCCGCGGGTCTGAATTTCCATGATACTTAAGCGTACTGGCGGGTCCTTCATCCTCTTTAAAGCATGCCCGCAGAGCCTCCACCACACACTCCCATCGCAACAGAGTGTTGCGGTGATTTTTCCACCATCGAGCCGACGTTGACTGCAAGGCCACATCCAAAAGGGCCATCTGGCTTTCAGCTGGGACCCGATCTTCCACTTTGGCAATAAAAGTATTGACTGCTTGCATGTTTGATAATGTGGGATATCCGCGGATCTCAGTCCCTACCCACCGGACCTGAGCGATGGAGGCACATCTCCGTGTGGTGGTCTCATATCCCCCTTGCTGCCAGTCTTCCCAAGGGAGTTCGGAACCGAGCTCCGAGCTCTGTACACTCCGCCAACTAACAGAGCCAGTTGCGGTCGGGTTAATATAATCGTCCCGCTTCCCTGCAGTCATCTGATAGAGATGGTCCATTATCTGAGCATCCTCCCGATTGTCCACTGTTTCTGTATATTGCGGGCCCTGATACGGGTCGAGAGGCTGGGTGACCCGTACCTCCCCATCCTCAAAGATCATCAACTCCTTCTTGAGGTCGATGATGGCGTAATTCTCAAAAGCCCAATCAATGCCGAGTAAGGCCGGATAGGGATCCTTGTCGCCCATGATATCAATAACTTCAAAATCGGTGTATGTCTTCACCCCCGCAACGTCGACCTCGACTCCCTCGAGCCGGCCGATTGGAAAAATGCAGTACTGATTCGCCATCCTGAGTTGGATGGGTGAGTAGGCTAACCGCGGCCTTCCAAGAGCCTCCCATGTCTTTCGTGGCAGTATGTTGACGTCGGACCCCAAGTCCAACATGGTGTCGCTGATTTGGAACCTTGCGACTTGCGTGTTAAGCCGGAATTCTTTGCCTATTCGTTGCTTGTTCCGCTTGACACGTTGCACGTATTGAGGGCTAGCGTCCGCCGGATCTCTAGGTTCTGTGCGCCCCTGCAGCGCTCCGTCCAAAGCATGCTTGAGCTGCTGCCGCAGCACAGCGTTATCAACAATCCTGAGGAATAGCCGGAGCCAATCCTCGACCACAGTATCTGCGACGTTCTGCGCACCGGATTCCGGCCGCCTGGGCTCCTCCAACCCTCCCTCGTTCCGCAACTGGGCGAATGCCTCAACCGCCTCCTGGAAATACTTCTTCTGGACTTCGGGCCTGATCAACTTCTTTGGGGATGCCGGCCGAACCACTCGTGCTGGCTCCTTCTAGTGGGCATCCTCTCCAGTCTTCTTTCCGCCCCGCGTTACTATCGCGACGTTCTGCATGTCAGGGGTCGCGGCGCTGCGCGGTTCTGAGTTTATCAGATTCGCTCCCCTCTGCCTCGCCCGTTCTTCCCACTTCTTGATGAGTTTCGGACAGTCTTCTGTGGCATGGGCGTTGACCCGGCACTGAGAACACCAGGGTCGTCGCGGAAGGGGACATTCTCGAGCCACGTGACCCTCCTGGTCACAGTTGTAACATTTTACCGGACCGCGTCCTCCTGTCCGGCCTCCCCGCATGCCGCCACCTCTTCCCCTTGGAGCCTCGTTCACTTTGTACGAGGGACGATCCAATCGATCCGCAAGTGCGTCAAGCGCCCTGCACTGCTCAGTGTTGTGAGTCGTGGACACATAGAATTCGCAGTATACATTATTCGGGACCGTGGAGTACTTCTGTAATATCGGGCACATCCGAGGAGGATGCCCCAGTGTTCGGCAAATTTCGCAGTACTCGGTGGTGGAGGACCCCAGTTGCGGTGGGAACCCCGCGTAAGTCTGTTGCGGCTGGTAGACTCCCTGCGGGTTCATCACCGTGCCTCCCCCTGGCGGTGGACCCCCCTGGATTGCTGCGACTGAGGGTCCTGCTCCTGCGTCGTGCAACCGAGGACACTCGGTGGTGACGTGGCCCTCGACTAGGCAATGAGTACACCAAACATTCGGTCGCGCTGGTCTCGCCGGCTGAAGTTCCTTGAGCTTTTCGGTCAAGCTGGCGATCTGGTGTTGCAACCTTATCAAAGAAGGGTCTTGCGGGGCCAGCCCCCCCCCCGATATTCCTGGGGGTAGCTCGCCATGGCTTCAATCTTCATGGCCTGCTCCAAAGCGTCCTGCAGATTATCAATCTTCTGCTGAGTGAGAGGGGTTCGTGTCAAGGGGAGCAGAGCCTTGATGAACCAGTCCCTCTGGTGGTTTGGATCGATCGGGTAGCTGAGTTTCCCGATCGCGTCCTTGAATCGCCACATCAACTCCCACGCGGTCTCACCTTCCTTCTGCTTAATTTCCCACAGCTCTGACAGGCCCTGCTGGTCTGTCTGGGGAAGCTTGAATTCGCGGACAAAATCCCGCTTCACGTCCGCAATTACGGGGTTAGGATGCGCCTCGGACCACTTGATAAACCATCGCAGAGCCCTCTCTCTGAGCGTGGTTTGGAATTCTATTAACTTCCCTGCATCTGGCATCTGGCGGGCCCTCCAGATGGCTTCGCACAGGTACCAGTGTTGTTCTACGTCATCATTGCCCTGGCCAGAGAACTCTGGATACCGGGTGAAAGATCCAGCCATGTGTACTTGCGGAGAATTAACCAGGATAAAACCTCCCGGTCCTGGTTGCGTAACGGTCCCTCTAGGGAAAATACTACTACTAGTAACGCTGTTGTTACTGGGCATTACCGACGCTGCTGAACTACTGTATGACTGACTTAATGCTTGTAACTGAATAAAAATATTTCTTAAAGGTTGATAAAGTACCAGGGGAAGGTCGGGATCCTGGCCATGCGGAAGGTGGGAAGTAGGGCTGCCTAGAGGGGTGGGTGCCGTCTGATCCGGGAACATCTGCTGCATTATGCCTTGCCATTCGTCATCGGAACTCTCTTCGGGCTGCATCTTTCCATTATCTTCGCTAATCGTTACTTCTCTTTCTCGCGTCGCTGGGCTCCCATGCACCCACTGCACTTCCACTGCTGTCCCGTCTTCTTTCCGGGTATCCAAACCCATAACTCCCGTCTTCTGAGGCGCCTCCTTCTAATTTTTCCTCTCGATCTCTCTTCTCTTCAAATCTCTCATTACCCTTCTTCGCCACCTATCGGTGATCTGTGCCCGCCGATGCGCACGTAGCTCCCGCAACTTGCATGCGGCCTCAACGTCCATCCCCCGCTCCCCACTCTCACAGTCTACACAGCATCGGTCCCCTCAATCCTTCCCCCAGTACGGGTGGTTTACGCTTCCATACTCGTTTTGTGGAATTCAATCAACCCTTCGTCCACCATCAGGGCTTTGATCCACAGTGGAATCTCCTTCAACAGCTTCCCCCTCAGCCCTGAGTGAAAAACAGCCTCGGCCTTCGAGAAATATTGGTAGCACTCAGCAGCAAACTCCACAGCGTATCCTTCCAACGTGGTCCTTACCCAAAAATCTACTGCACGGGTTAGTTCAGTATCTACCCGATGCAGTGCCACCAGGTCTTCGTGCGTCCACCTGCGGTTTATCTTCCGCAAGCCTTCTTGGGGCAGCGTCGCTCGTAACCTCCGCAACCAATTGTAAAGGTCCGTAGGGAACCTTCCCCAGAAAATTTCGTACGTATCACTGGCTGAGTCAGAGAAAAGAACAAGCTCCTTGATCGTCGCCTCCTTTTTCTTGGTCAGCTCTGCTTGCTGAGCAATGAACTGGTCAAGATGATCATCCCACCATCGCCATATCGCTCCTTCAAAAATCCTCGATACCATGATCTAGATCCCCTCAGAACATGCAGGTCCCGGCAACGGAACCATTTGTTGGCGAGAAGTCAGGTCTCGCGGACAAGACCCAGGTTCAAGAGTTGTGGCCAACAAAGGGGTCCAGTGTAGTCTAGGAACACGCCGGCATTTTCACCCTGCTCTGGAGAGCAGTGCGTCTCACCCGAGGCGTGCCGCAACCACATGCAAAAGGGGATGAGATCATTGGCAAGGAACAAACCCGCAACTAAAGAAAGACGGTGCATCCATTCATATACAAAGTTATATGCGCAAGATCACTTAATAAGCATTCAGACATTCATAAATAAAATTTTAAACCAGCATAAACGCATTACAAGCACATGAACATCGTATTGAGACAGCAACCTTCCATTGTATTAATCTCCTGGCCCATTACATGATTACATGACATAGCTACAAATCTGATACAGATGGGTTTCAGAATAGAAAGGTAGAATAGAAGATAAGAAACCCTATGAAGAACATGCATGAATCCTCCGCAGATGCCCTGCGTGTCTTTCTTTGTCTCGAGCCTCGCAACCTCTTCAGCATCTATTCGACTCTCTGCATTCAACAACCTTTTCAGCCGGGTGACTGTTATTTATTCACCCGCTCTCACGACTATCGGCTCCTCTGCGTCTTCACTTCGGCTTCTCCCAGCTTCTCTCCTGATGTCTGTGTGTTCCACTTTCTGTTTTCTATTGTGTTTCCTTCATCTGCACTTGTCTCTGTTCTATCTCCAGCTATCGAGTGCTTTCGCGCCGCCTTGGTAGCTCCGCAACTCCTGGTAGTTGCGGTGCGGTCGCGGTTGCCATGTGTATTTATTCCGCAACTCAAAAAGGGCCAAAGTTCCCAATGTCTTAGCCAAAACTTCAAAACTAAACAAAAACAAGGGCCCCAACACTTTGAAACTCTTTCCACCCAAATAATAATCATTCTCAACCATCCAAAACAAAACAAAAACCTCGGCCTTCATAATTAGCCTAATATCATTACCCAAAAATCCTTTAAAGATAAATCAATCTTTGCACTTATTGGAGAGATCTCTCTCTAGATTCAGGAGGGCTAGATCCTAGAATCCAAAAGTGGTTGAAATAGTGTTTCTCCCTACAGTTTGACTTTTCCAACCTTGCAAATTACGGGGAGCTAACATCTTCTGGCGACTCCACTGGGGAATTCTAGGTTATTGAGATTCAAAGAATACCTTAAAACACTCCAGAAAGCCCTTCATTCAATGACATTTGTTCTATCAGCCAGTTGAGCCACCAGGAGCTAACATCTTTGGCGACTCCACTGGGGATTTCTGAGTCATTTTCATTTTAAGGTAATCATAGGATATCATAAATTTGTTTCATAGAATATTTGGTATATTAACTAGTTAAGCCACGAGCAGCTAACATCTTCTGGCGACTCCGCTGGGGAACTGAGTCAAAATTTTCATCTTAGGTTCCCTTAATACTTCATACAAACCCCTCGAATAAAATCAACCCTCTTCAAGCACTACCAAGGAAACGGTAATCATGATGAAACTTGTTTGAATCAGTGACAAACTAGGCAAACCCTAGGATTCTCATAAGAGTTCATCTAACCTTGAAAGATCATCTAGCTTAGCCATAAGAGTAGACTGTTTTTGTCTCATAACCGTAGCTAAGTTTTGAAACAGATCTAGGACACTCTTAGAACCAATAGGACTGAAAAATAACTCATAAAAACCCAAAAATATTTCAGATTGGTATTTAATAAACATGGTGGTGGACCATAAAACCTTTTACCTCTGAAAAGAGCTAAAAAATTCCACTTGGCGACTCCAAAAATCCTAATCAGACCTTAAGACTCCACTAGGAAGAACCATTATCATTATAACATCATTTAAACTCAGTTAGAGGACTGTAGGATTAAATTTTTTGTAAAAACAGATTAGTTAACTTCTCAAAGATTGTCATATATGGTTGAACTTTTCTTGTTTTTTTGGGTTTGAATAACATAACATAGTGGCTCCTAGAAAGATTCATAATAGATCCTACCCTGACCCAAACCCACCTGAGATAGTTTATAACCTAGAAAGTATCCTTAGGAAGTCTTCTAAGATAAAATTTTCAACTGTTTTCATATCACCCTTGAGAGATAATTCAGTTCCTGAAAATCTTGCAGCTCTACAACAATCACAAGTAGACTTAAGAAATCCATTTAGAACTAGGTCTCTTGATGATTTAGATCAGCTAGATTCTGAATCTTCACTTTCATCTCCTGAAACAAGTGAACATCCTGGTAGTAGAGAAACAACACCACCTAATTTACATTTCCTTCACAATTTAGGTGTCTCTCATCCCAGATCAGCTCAACAATATTTTCCTGGTCCATCCACATCTGTTCACCAAGCATCCACTGTCCAAACCACTCCACTTCAGCCCACTTTCCCTCTTGTTAATCCACCTCTTGTAAATCCACCCCCACCATATATCATGGCAACATGGTATGCTCCCTTAGTCCAACCTGTTCCCTTATTAAATCTTCCACAGGACTATCAGTCCAAAATACCATTGTATGATGCCAGTAATGTTACAATTGCATCACAACATGTGGATAAAATGAATGACTACTTTGATAGAAATGAAATTGATGATGATTCTGTCAAACTTAGACGATTTTCTCAGAGTTTGGGGGGAGAAGTAAGAAAATGGTTTAAAGGCTTAACCCCCCACAGTATAAATGATCTCCAAGTCTTCCATCAGACATTACTAAACAAATGGGAAGTGAGAAAAAACCCTCTTCAAATACTTTCTGATTACAAAAATCTCCATAGAAACACTGGGGAAAGTGTACAAGCTTACTGCACTAGATTTAACAGTGTGTATAATGAACTTCCCCCATATCTAAAACCTCCACAAGGCTCAGCCTTAAAAAAGTTTCCTGAAGGGTTGGACCCTGAAATGGCCTATCAACTCAGAGAAAGAGACCCTTTAACCCTTGAAGATATGCAAAAAGGTGCTCTTGCTATGGAAGTTAACTTAATGGAGAAAAGAGAAAGAATGAAGAATGAGAAAAGAGTGTCCTTCAGAGAGTAAACTGCACCTTCCACTTCTAGCTCAAAGATGGAAAGAATGATGGAGGAGATGAAGAAGAAAATGAGCATTCTTGAGAGAGCACAAGCAAGTCAAAACCAAACTACTCCTCAAAACAGAAATCAAAACCAGAATCAAAATTTTAGGAGAAACCAGCCTCAAAATAGACCAAGGGAAGATGATCAACAGATCACTCCTCCCTTTCATCAAAACTATGTGAGTGAAGTTGAAGACACAGATGAGCAAATAGAGGAAGATGATATCAACATGCTGGGAGTAGATAATGATGACTTTGAGGTTCATTATGATAAAAAACAAGGTCTATACACACCTTATGATGACAAAAGAGATAATGATGAAAGTTATTATCAAGACATGGAGAATGTCATCATAGAGTCTCAATGGGAATATGACCTTAGAATTAAAACCAATCAACAAACTCCCAACAAAAAAACCTCTCACAAATCTTCACAAAACAACACTATAAATAAACCCAAAATTGTAAAGAAAAAAGATGAAACAGTGGTTGTTAATTCTGATAAAGGTAAAGAGAAAGGCACTCAAGACAATTCAAAACAGAGTGCAGACCTTAGCAGTACTAACACTTCAGCTAGTACTCCTGTTAAAACAATTTTGTCAAATGTAAATAGAAAAAATCAGCAAACAGATTTTGCTGACAGAGTGGCAGTTAATAAGGTTGAGACAAGCACTTCAAAGAATCAAATTCCTTTCAGTTTAGAGCAGGAAATTTCCAAAATTAAAATCTTTGTTCCTCTCTCTGAACTAGCTGCCCAAAATGTATATAGGACCCAAATTTTGAAGGCTTTAAACATAGAGGATAATAATGACACAGTCAATCTTAATGATGACCAGCTAGAGCTTATTTTTGGTCGAAAGATTGAAGGTAGATATCAAGAGGGGCCTGTTCCTCCATTTTATGTAAGTTTAAACGTTCATGACAAGATTTTACATAACACTATGCACGATTCTGGGGCCTCTCACAATTTAATGCCTAAAGCTGTAATGGAGAGCCTGGGTCTAGAAATCACCAGACCTTATAAAGACCTTTACTCCTTTGACTCAAGAAGAGTAAAATGTTTGGGTTTAATCAAAGACCTATGCGTTAACTTAGCCCAGATTTTAGCCAAATGTTTGGTCATGGATATTTTTGTGGTTGATGTGCCCCCAAAGTATGGAATGTTGTTATCTAGGTCTTGGGGGGCTTATTTACAAGGGAATATGCAGATGGACATGACCTATGCGACCATCTCGGTGTTTAATCAATCAAGAAGACTTTACAGGGAGTCCCATATGTAGTATATGGTCACTAGTCAAGACAGACCTCAAAAATCTCCTCTGTATTCTGTAAATACAGGCCTCGATTTTATTATCTTGTTTAACGATGAATCATTCAGTGAACAAGTCACTTTAACAGATTTAATGGCCGATAGAGAGGAGGAGGTAAACACCACAGAAATGTCTAAACAGTTTTTTGAACCCTTGAACAACAACAAACAACACACATGTCTTGAACTACAAATCATGCGTCCATCGCTTTTTAACCTTGAAAGTCAATAAAGAATTCCTCACCTTAACGAAAAACTTGAGGAATTCAAACAATTTCAACTAAATTATGATATTTAAAAACCACCCGAAAACGCGTTAGTTGAAGAGGATAGTCAAACTTCTGAACCTGAAACTAGTCCCATGTGGAGTATGTACTTTGACGGTTCCTGCACTAGGAGTAACGTTGGTGCAGCTGTCTTGATACGCAACACTGAAAACAACCACACAGAAAGCCTTTCCTGTAGATTAAACTTTCAGTGTTCGAATAACATAGCGGAGTATGAATCCCTTCTCTTAGGCTTACATTTGTTGAAAAAATTAGGAGCCAAGAAAATTAAAGTTTATGGGGATTCAGAACTAATCATTAGGCAGGTCAATGAGGAATAAAATGCAAATCAACCCAGACTAAGGGCCTATCGAAACAATGTCGTGGATTTACTTAAAACTTTCAATGAGTCCCATTTGATTTTTGTCCCGAGAAGAAAAAATATCATGGCCCACAGCTTAGCTTTTGCAGCTAGAACATGTTTAATGCCATATGAAACCAAATAATGTACAACTCAGATTAAATTTAGACCAGTTGTCCCTGATAACAATAAATATTGGCAAGTTTTTGATGGAGACAAACAAATAGAAGACTTCATGCAATTCAGAAATGAATTTGAACTTCACAGTTCGGATTCAGACTATGAAACAGACTGCCCTAATGAAGAAAATTTTCTTGGTGAATAAGAACCGTCTCCTGAGCTTGCTGATGAAAATATGTTATCAAGAAAACTTAAAAACAAAACAGAAATGATTGCAGAGATAGAAACAGAAGACTTAGAAACTCTGCAGTCTAATGATGAAAGTTTTCCAAAGGGTCTGTCTCCTTTAGAAGAGTTGTTCGATTTCATCGATGTGGCCAAGAAGCCAAAACTGGAGCCTGTAGAGACTGAAGTTGAAGAGTGTAATATAGGCAGTGAACTTAAACTGAAAATGATTAAACTGTATAAAACTTTACCAGCTCACATTAAACTCAAATACATAAAGCTGTTTAAAGAATTTTCTGATGTTTTTACGTGGGGTTATGAAGATCTAAAGTCCTATGACACTGAAATAGTTCAGCACAAAATCCCTCTCATGGAAAACCAAAAGCCATTTAAACAGAAACTGCGCAGAATAAAACCTCTTCAGTTACCTTTAGTTGAGAAGGAGATTAAGAAAATGTATGAAGATGGTATTATTTTCCCTATTAGATATTCTAAGTAGGTGTCTAATCTGGTGTCAGTTAGGAAGAAAATAGGAGAGATTAGGCTTTGTATAGACTTTCGAGATTTAAACAAAGCTTCACTCAAGGACAACTACCCTTTACCTAATATGGACCATATTTTACAAAGGGTAATTGGTACCAAAATAATTTCTTTGCTACATGGCTATTCAAGGTATAATCAGATTTTAGTCCAACCTGATGATCAATTAAAGACAACCTTTACTACATCTTGGGGCACTTTCATGTACATGAAAATTCCCTTTGGTATAATGAATGCTGGTGCAACTTTTCAGAGAGCCATGGACATAGCATTCTCGGAAGAATTAGGCTACTTCATCATTATTTACCTTGATGATGTCACTGTGTTTTCAAAGACAGATGAAGAGAACTTAGAACATTTGAGAAAAGTTTTCGAGAAATGCAGAAAGTTTGGGATATCTTTAAACCCTAAGAAAACACTGTTTGGGCTCCAAGAAGGTAAACTTCTTGGGCACATTATTTCAGAAGAGGGTATTAAGATAGATCCAAAGAGGATTGAGGCCATATTGCAAATCTCTCATCCTCAAACATCAAAGAACTCCAATATTTCATTGGAAAGATTAATTTCTTGAGAAGGTTCATACCCAACTTCGCTGAGCTCCTTAGGAATATAAAAAACATGTTGAAGAAGGAGCCAGGGGTAAAATGGACCTTGGAAGCAAAGAAGTCCTTTGAGCTGGTCAAACAAGCGTTAACCAAAACATCGGCTCTAATAAGTCCTGATTTTTCAAAATATTTTTATATTTTCTCATTTGCATCAGAACATACAATCGATGTTTTCCTTTTACATAAAAATCCACAAGAACAAGAGTAGCCTATTGCCTTCTTTAGCAAGGCATTAAGGGATTCTCCTTTGAAGTATAACATTATGGAAAAACAAGATTTTTCTTTGGTTAAAGCTTTGAAAGACTTCAAAGTATACATCCTTCAATCACACATCATTTCCTTTGTCCCAAATTCAGTTGTGAAAGACATTCTAACCCAGGACCCAGATGGTAAGAGAGGTAAGTGGATAGTTGTTATTCTCGTATATGATTTAGAGATCAAGCCCACTAAACTCATCAAAGGCCAAGGTCTAGCTAGATTAATGGCTGAATCAAATTTTGAAGTTCTTAATATTAATATTATTAATTCTTTAGATGAACAAGAGGAACTCTCGACTCCCATTGTTGAAGATAATTTCATGAATTCCTCTTGGTATGCTGATATTTTATTTGTTTTGCTTAAATAGAATACACCTCCCAGTTTATCAAAAACAAAAGCAAGGTTTTTGAAGTTAAAAGTTGTAAACTACTGCATTATAGATAAATGTATTTATTGGAAAAATGCAAGTGGGATATTGCCTAAATGTTTGCATGAGTATGATGCAAATAATTTTAAGCATGAGTTCCATGAAGGAGAGTGTGGATGCCACCTTTACTAGAAAACAACAGCTAACAAAATTCTAAGGGCTGGTTACTATTGGCCCACTCTTTTTCTTGATGTACACAAGATGATCATTACCTGTCATAAATGCCAACTTTTTGAAGGCAAAAGGAAGCTGTTGCCCTTACCTCTGCATCCAATCACTGTTGAAGCTCCTTTTCAACAGTGGGGACTTGACTTCATAGGAGAAATCCATCCACCATCCTCTTCCCAGTATAAATGGATTCTCACAGCCATAGACTACTTCACCAAATGGATAGAAGCCATCCCTTCTAGGCAAGCCAATGACTCAATCATCATAAAATTCATTGAGACGAATATTCTCTCTAGATTTGGCTGTCCTAGGAAGATCATCACTGATAATGTAGATGCATTTGGATCAAAGAAGATGGTTGAATTCTGTCACAAATATCAGATTACATTGGGTCATTCCACTGCTTATTACCCTCAAGGTAATGGGTTGGCAGAATCCTCAAATAAGATTTTGGTGAACATAATCAAGAAGTTGTTGGAGGACAACAAAAATTCTTGGCACACAAAGCTAGTTCATGCACTATGGGCTTACAAATTAACATTGAAGAAATCTATTGGAATGTCACCTTTCCATCTTGTGTATGGTACTGATGCAATTTTTCCAATGAGCCTTGGTGTCCCAGTTATGAAGTTGATTCAAGAGTTGCAAACTGAAGATAATGATATGATCAGAAGAATAAATCAGACCACTCACCTTCAGCAAACCAGAGAGGAGGTTTATAACAAAGCATTACAAAAGCAAGACAACATCAAGAAAATTTTTGATACAAGAAAAAAGGCCAGCAATTTCAATGTTGGGGACAAAGTATTAAAGTGGGATTCAAGGAGGGAAGACAAGGGCAAGCACGGAAAATTTGACAACTTATGGCTTGGCCCTTATCTCATTCATTATGCTGCTGGTAACAATGCCTTTTTCTTGCAGGAGTTGAATGGGGCAGAACTATTTGGGGGTCTTGTCAATGGAAGGATGCTCAAACATTACTTCTCTTGATCCATGCCATGTTTTGAAGCCTTTTTATCTTTTTTCCATTATAAATATTTCATCCATCATTGCATTCAAAGTTAGAAAAATCAAAAATACAAAAACAATAGAAGAAAGAAAAGAGGGCAGATTGTAAAAACAATAAAGGTACAGCCCCATACCAAAAAAGAAAAATAAATTCTGAAAGTGTGCAAGCTTAAATGCCACTCCTGAAAAACACACTTCTATTTAGTCATACAGCCTAATCATGGCTAGTTATTTTTAATTTGACTGCTGATAGGTTAGTGAATTTGATTGCCAAACAACTTAATCTTGGCTTATCAGTTAGGTAGATTAGGATAGAAATTAAATGTTCAAACAAGCTTAAAATCCGAACCTTAGTTCTCAAAAGAGAAATGACTTAGATATATTTATCTCTAAAGTCAAAAACAGAGGTAAAACTGGTTCTAATCATCTCAAAATCTGAACCAGATAACAATCAAAAACAGCTCGAATAAACTCAAAAATTGAGTTGTAGAAAAGAGAAGGTCGTGCTGACAAACTTTCAGATCTTAAGCCTTCCATTTTGATTTAATTTTCTGTAAAATAATGTCTATGTGCAGCTTTTTTTTCATGCCATAGATTAGCAACAAGTCGGACTATTCAATCCTGACTTGTAGGCTTTTTAAATTTCTATTTTAGAAATTAGTAGATAAAAATATGTTAGACTATTTAATCCTAACATATTAGTAGATTATGTAGAGAAGCATATGAACTCAACTGTTTAATCTGAGTTCATGGAGATATAAGAAGTAGAATTAGATTAGTTTCTTGCTTTCAAAAGAATAAATGTTGTAAGAGAATTTTCCAATCCAAGTGCACTCTAAAGAAGAAAAAATGTTAGATCAGTAAGATTGGGTAGGTAGAAAGCTTGTGTTGAGAAAGTTCCATTGTTTTTCATGGCTGTTAACATTTTCAGAGCAAAAGAAGATCATCCAAATGAAGAAAAAGCCACCTAATCAATAAGGCACTGATCAGCCTCCTAAATAATGCAAGTCTGAAGTTCTTGATGCCTTCAAGAAGGCACCATCCCCAAGTGGAGCCACTGTTAGCCAACTATAAAAAAATTTATATAAAAAGGTGGCTAAATCATTTTTTGAGTCTTCAAGAAACAATTTTTATTGCTAAAAATGTTATCTCTTGAAGACTCATGAAGACATCATGCCCTTTGTTTAACCTTCACTGTTGTTTCCCTTTTGAAATGTTGAAAATCTGCTATTTTCATAGAGAAAAGACTACTGCAAAATCCCATTTTTTCCCCTCCTCCACTCAAAAACTAACCTTTATTTTATTCCCTTTTTCCCCCATTAAATTCCTCTATTTTTCATGATTTCCCTTCTTCCCTTCATGAAAATCCTTTTACAAAGTTTAAAACTCATTTTTAAACTTTATCGAAACCCCCAAATCCATCAAAAACTTTGAAAATTTTCATAAAAAATAAGTGTTTTGACTATAGGCTTAAGCCCCTTTGGGCGAAGTCCTAACCACTTCCCCACCATATGCCTTGGTGCTGGAACCAAGTGCTAAACCCTTTCAGCACTTGTCGCATCAGAAACAAACAAAGAACGCAAGTCTTTTCACCTTTATAAATCTTCCGATGCGATTGGCCTTCTTATACATAACTCCCGATCCATTTTTTTCTATGGAAAGACCAAGAGTTAAAGGCTGAAGGCACTTATCGCTTCGGAGCATTTGTCACGAGTGCAACACTTTTTGTTTCATAAACCTCCGATGTCGATTGGCTCCATTGCATATAAAGCCCTGATCCCATTGCCGCTTCATATAACCTCAAAACCCGCAATCGGGTCCTAAACTTTGTTAATAAACCCATCCCAATCGAATTTTTCCTTTGTAAATGCATAAAACCCATTATCTTAAGTTTTGGTCTAAACCTGCCGGTTCATGTTATTATATAAGAAGAACTGTTGATCTTATGAGATGATCAATAGTAAACAGAATCTCGGATCGGATATCTGTTTAATGGGTAGATTGAAAGACCCACACCAAAGTTCCGATGCAATTGGCCCTTATACATATAAGCCCTAGGCCTCTTTCTTTTCATATAAACCAACGGCCCCGCAATCGGGCGCCAGACTTCATATAGATAAACCCTCCCCGAGCCATAAACCTTTTTTTTTTCCATAAAATTTTTGGTTTTTTATGTTATAATATGGTCCCACTCGTTCATTGGTCGGAACCCTTCTCCGTCGTTGATCATTGGGCCAATACGATGGCTAGCGCTGTATCGCATCGGAAATTTTTTCATTGGGCGCGTTAATATTTCCCCACCTCCGATTGGCGGTTCCCCGATCCATCCTCCACCGTCGATCTGATCTGCAGATCGACGACCCACAATCAATCTCTTCGGCGCTTCCATGTTCATTTCCCCACCAATTGCGAAAGCTCTGATTGCATCTGGGTCGTTCACGTGTCCAGATCAGACGGTCCAAAATGCGTCTCCTGACTTTGGTTAAAAATCATGTTCCCCACTTCATAGTGTTGTTTTACCAATCTCAGCCATTGATCTCTGTAGATCAACGGCCCATATTAACCCTTTCTCCGCCCATATATTATTTCATTAACCCCGAAGATTGAACTAAACCGTCCATTTTTAAGATCTAACGACCCAGATTCGTCTCGGTAGGCCCAACTCTCTTGGGTCCTACCTGCCCCAGATTTGATCTCCACCATTCATCCCTACGATCGGATGGTCCTGGTTAAAACTGCCTCATCGATTATCACCTGTGCATCTTATCGATATTGCGCTCACTCCACGACTATCTGATCTAAGACCCTTGATCTGACGGTTGATGCACGTTTTCGCGTAAGTTTAAGCGTGGCAGTTAATTCTCAAAATTTACGCGATATAAGCTATTTTCTGATGCCACGTGTTGGGCGGGGATGCATATCGTGTTCGAAAAGGCAATACCGCCTACCCACCTTATCACCATGAGAAATCAGCTGTTTTGCCTTCCGAAACCACCTTCCCTCATTTATATTATGTTTTATCGCACGCAACCTCCGTTGTTGATCTCTGCAGATCAACGGTCCCAATTGGATTTCATGTTATTCTATCGCCCTCCGCCATTCACCAAGGGTTTTCAACGAGTGATCTCCACCGTTGATCTCCTGGGCCGATCTCATCTGACGGCCAGGATATTTCCGAAATCTCAATTTTAAATCTTAACCTTTTTCCTCTGCGAAAGATTTTTAATCTATTTTCTTCACATTTTCTGCCTGTCTTATGGTAAAGTGACTCTTTCACTTTATATTATCATTACGGATCCCCATCGTTGATCTTTGCTAGATCGATGGATCTAACTTAATCTCTCCACCACTTTCTCCTAACCACGACCTCTGAAGCAGTTTTACCCAATATCACAGGATTTCATAACTATTTTTTGGTTTATGCAGGTTTTGAATATATTATTGGAATATTTTAATAGAAAAGGGAAAGTCAAGGATGACGATCCTTTAAGTCTTCATTCATTAAAGAGTATCCGTCTACAGGGTTCGACCACCACGTTTCAAAAATACATCATGAGTATTGATGCCATATGAACCCTGTATCACCTGCACATCAACAAGACACAGTAAAGCATGATTCAAACAGAGAATATCAGTGTCGAAGACCCAAACACAATAGAGATTAAGAATTAAACACTGATTATATAGTTTGGGGTGGGTTGCGGCTAAGATAAACATTCAAAAGCCTAATCCACTAAATTAAACACAATTAAAGGCAAAACAAAGATATTATCAGACAGAGGATGCCTCTGCTTCCACATTAGAGGCAAATTGATTCCTCTCAGCGACCTAATTCCACCTATAGAATCGCAGCATTCAATGGAGGCTGAGTAATGATCAGAACAGAGAATATTTTCCTAATGATAGCCGAACAGTTAATTCAACCGAAGAAATTATTGCAAAATATTTGTTGAGATACTACAGAGATGACATAGAGCCTTAAAGTCAACAAAATCTCCCACCGAGATTACTTATTAAATGTAAAACAATTAATACAGAGAAAATATCTGTAAAATTCTCCATTGAGCCCCTCAAAGGCCGAGAAGTACTAAATCTGTATTAATTGAACCCTTAAATCTTTTCTCTTTCGACCTCCTCATCCTTTTATAAAATCTTATTGAGGAGTTCATTGTAAACATTGGTTGCAGAACTTTGAAATATACTTGAGCTTGAAACTTCTACTTGTAAATAGTGTTCAAAGGCTCTTGAAGCTTTGTTTTTGATTGAATAAGTTAGGCTAAGAAGTGAAGATGATTTCTGAACTAAAACACTGGACTTGAAGATTGTAACTGGTTTGAAGCATCAATACAAGCTGATTTATGGGATCCTGGTCTATGTCAATAGTGATGTTTTTCTTATTGTAAATTGTCATTTTATTTTTGTTTTCATTTTGTTCATATTCTCTGATAAATAACAACAATTATAGAGTTAGGAATTACTGTTTATCAGTACCCTTCTCTGACTGATAAGCTTTATCTACATGTTTTCTTCCAATAGTGTTGTTTAGGAATGATTTAATTTAGTTTAAGAAGTTAGGAATGCTAGTGTTCCCTCATCCTACTGTCTAAGCTAAATGTTGTTCTTGAATGTTATTTTTAGTTTATGTTAAGTAGAGATGATCTAAGGAAGTGATGGTGAGCCCTGTCCTTTAGTTTTATCCCCAAAGACTATCTGAAAGTTTCCCTAAGAATGTGTTGAAAGCTGGCTAGTGTTGAAGCACTTACCAGATCTTAGGCCATTCTTCGTTATCTTTGTGTTTGTCTTGAAAGTTACCAAGTAGAGCAGAGCTAGGAGAGGATTCATGGTGAACCCAACCCTCTAGTTTCTTCTCCAACAGTTGCCTTCAAGTTTCCCTTTGTTTTAAAATGTTTTTCTATTGAAAGTGCATCAAAAGCAGGCTAGTTTAGAAGTACTTACCTGAATCTTAGATTACTTTTATGTCTTTCTCAAGTGTATGTCAAAAGCAGGCTAGTTTAGAAGTACTTGCCTGATCTTAGGCTGCTCTTTGTTCTTCATTTGTTTAAATCCCCTTCCTTTTGTGACACTTCATCCCATAAAATCAAACTTTAAAGAGATCCTTAGACATAGATGACTTGCCCCATGGAGCACTCTTGCCCCTTGCTGTTTCAATTAAACCCTATTATGACTCCATAGCCCAATGGACTAAAACCTGTAATTATCTATCTTCTTGGCCAAAGCTTGTTCTATTTGCTTGCAACTTCACACCTTATAAACTCTTTGCATTTAGAACTTTCCACCTCAAATAATAATCATGCTCAACCATCCAAAAACAAAACAAACCCTCGGCCTTCATAACTAACCTAATATCATTACCCAAGACTTCGACAAATCCATATTTGCACTTATTGGAGAGATCCCTCTCAGGATTCAGGAGGGCTAGATCCTAGAATCCCAAAGTGGTTGAAATAATTTTCTCCCTACAGTTGGAATTTTTCCAATATTGCTAATTATAGGGTGCTAATAGCTGGTAATCAAACGATGACTTTCCATGTTCGACTACAAATCATATATTCGCATGGCTAGACTTGTACCCGAATGATCGAGTGAACGAGATAAGAAGACCCTGGATCTAGTTTCGTCCATCTGGGCTGTGATTTCAGGATTTTTGTACACATCATCTGTACGGTGACCTTACACACATATTTTCATCCAAACATGGGCCTATATCTATAAGCATGTCTGCATCTGGGCAACATTTCAATGAAGACGATTTTCTGAATTATGTACATGTTATTCGATTGTTTTATGTACTTAACATGGGAATGCCTACCCTCAGAAATTATGATCAAAAGGGATATATCATGATGTAATGTATTTTAATATTGATGCAGGTGACCACTCCGCTTCATTTCCAGGCTCATCACAGTGTAAAGCATCTCAATCAAATGTTCTTATTATTTGGATCTCATGTTTTAGGGGGGAATTTTTATAATTCAATTTTGGCACCATTCCCAATGACATGGTTAACTGGACATCATCTCCAGGACCAATGATCAAGGGTCTATAATTCCCTATCTTTTCAGTTGCTACATGCCCTAAGATAAGAAAAAAGACAAATCAAGCAAGACTTTCATCAAGCAAAGGTTTCCAAGGTTTGAAGCTTATTATATAGCATATGAGAGCTCACCAACGGAGGCTCTAAGGGGCCTAAGTGCATTGCATATGCAGGTAGCTCCATGCAAGGCTTCTCTGCAAAGCACTTCCCGACATTCACAGGTGCGTTGGTCACATTGGGAGTGAAATTCTCATTGTTCCAGAATCTCCACTTGGCCAGTACCTTCTAGAAGAGTTCACATGTGTCAATCTTCGGATCCAAGTGTCCATTTGACATCTACATGACTGGAAACATGTCTTACCTATTATTGGAAATTCATTGATTGAAAAAAAACCTACAATTCATCTATAAATTGAGCACAGATCTAAGTGCTTGAGGAGGAAGAATTTTAGTAGAGAAATGCTGGAGAATTTTCAATTGAGAGCTAGATTTTTGTAGCTACTGCTGGAGAGATTTAGACTGTGATGAGGCTTGGGAATGTTACTGGAAGGTTACTTCAAATTAGTCACTAGGTTGTAACCTCTCCTTCTATCATCAATAAATAGTACTGCTTATTTTTCCCTATATGCATCTGTATTGGCTTTGATTTTCCATATTGCAAGATATTAGTTTATGTGTATGGTTTATGCTTTAATGATTTAGCTAACTAGATTGAATAGATATCTATATTATTGCATATTCTGTTGTTTCAGTGTTATTTCTTACAGGAAGCATTTAGCCCAAAAAACTGCTTGAATTTGAAGCTGCAATAGAAGCGATAGAAGGATCCATTTGGAAGCGACTGAACAAGTAAGCCTCCAATCCTCTCTATGTATCTGTTATTAGTTAGGAGAAATAGTCATATAGTATTTCACCTATTGTTCTAGACTAGCACCTGTCTAGGGAAGCATGATTTATCCGTAATTCACAATTCTGGCCCAACAGGAGGCATACCCATGCTCAGCACAAAAATATCATAAAATGTACATAATTCAGAAAGCCGTCTACATTGGAATGTTTCCCGATACATAAATGCCTACAGATATAGTCCCATGTTTGGATGACGATATGTATGTAAATCCATTGTACAGATGATGTGTACAAAAATCCTAAAATCCTATCCCAGATGGATGAAACTAGATCCGGGGTCTTATCATCTCATTCACTCGATCATTCAGGTACATGGGAAGACATCGTTTGATTACCAGCCAATGATGTAAGCAATTAACAGATGCGAGAAAACCACCATTTATGTTAATGGCTCTCAAGGTACTCCAGTAGAATTTGCAAGGCATGAATAGATGATTTGATGTTTAACACCAAAACAATATTTCGGTCAAAGGTCCGGAATCGAGAAACCTACTGATGATGTAGCAAGCCTCAAGGTACTGGAATATGTTTCTAAGTAAACTTCCTGGATGATGAGTTGATGTCGACAGGAAGCAAATTTATCACAAAATGGGAGTAATGATTTCAGAGACAAAATGTGACTTAATATAGCAATTTTCAAGGATGACTGTCATGAAAATGAAGGTTTATGAGTATTGCAGAAGGATGAGGATTTACTAGATGAATTATATTGAACATATCGGTGACACTGAGATGAGTTATCAACATTGACCCAAATCTGATGTGAAGTTATGATCAACCATAGGCATGACGAACCATCAAGAAGATTACCCAACCCAAAAGTCACGATGATGGATTGAAAGTGTCATGTTCAAGAGCGACCTTCTACCATAAAATGTTTTGTTCTTTTTCCCAAATTTTCCCCAGTCATTTCTGACCAGTACCTCTTTATTTTTGAACAAGCTTGAGGAGGGTAACGTATGCTTGATCTATAATCTGACCCTTCGGTTGAATCCATCGATATTTAATAATTTAATGATTCTAGCGATAAATGAAACTCAACCTTACCATGATCGAAAATTCCATCGCTATTTTATGTTTTAACGAGTCTAACAACAGTGAAAACTCGGTCCTTTTTCATGTTTAGAGAATTTAAAAAAAGAGGACAAAATAAAACTCCATGAGTCATTTTTCATAAATTTGTCACTCAGGTTCGAAAAAGTCTAAAATGATACTTAAGAAAACCTCCTAGCCATGTTCGAATATGGTTTTCCCTTTTCATAAATAATCTATCTTAGTCCAGAAAAGGGTTAAACTTATACTGATTAGATGTCGTTTCATTTACTTTTACGAGCTCGAAAATACAAGTGCTCAATAATATTTTCACATTATCAGAGTCTGAAAAGAGCTAAAAGAAGACTCTAGGGGGTTCCTTTTTTGCAGTTATCGAAGCTTGAAAAAGAGATAAAAGTGTGCCTCAAATCCTTTTTCATTTTTATAAAAGCTCGAAAAAGAAGGATAAAAGTATACTTTGTGGTCAAATCATTCTTTAATAAGTGTGCACGACTAATCTCACTGTATCAACTGTAAAAACCTATTCAGAAAACCATCAAACGGATTAAAAATACATGTTTCATAGCAAAAATGAATAAAAACTATATTCACAACATTAAATATGATTTAAAATAATCAAATTGACTAATTAAAAGAGTTTTTACCATTCCAAACTTACCATTTGAAAATTAGGAGCTCTGAACCAATTTTTTCCCCTGAAATTTAGTGGTTGATTGCGATATTTTCAATGGACAATTTCTCTTGTTGTTTGATCCAGGTTGGAGATATGAACCTTCTCTTTCTTTTAGTATCATTTTCATTCCACTTCATGGTCCATTTTTACGGTGTTGAGCCTCTTAGGGTAAATCTACTACGCTAGGAGGTCAATGCACCCTTGAATGTCGAGAGGTGCATTGCAGTGCACTGAAATTGAAGGCTAGATGCACTATAATGCTATGTCCCTTGACTTGGGGCCCATTGGGCACAATTCTCATTTTTTTTCTTGTTGTGTGACCAATATTTCCCAATGTTTTTGCATGAAATGGATACTAATGAAGCTTATGATTGTGTTTCAGGATTTCATCAGATCAAAATGATGATTACATGTGTTATAGGTCAATTTGGGCATCATTCCCAATGACCTGGTAAACTGGGCATCATCTCCAAGACCAATGTATAGGGTATATCATCCCCTAACATTTCAATTTCTATATGCCCTAAGACAAAGAACAAGACAGATCAATCAAAGACTTTCATCTGCAAAGGTTTCCAAGGTTTTAAGTTTATAATATATCATATGAGATCTCACCAACGCTGCCTCCAAAGGGACTAAGTGTGTTTCACATGTAGGTATCCCCATGCAAGGCTGCTTTGCAAAGCACTTCCCGACATCTATGGGTGCGTTGGTCACATTGGGAGAGAAATTCTCATTGTTCCAGAATCTCCACTTGGCCAGTGCCTTCTAGAAGAGTTCGCATGTGTCAAACTTGGAATCCATGTGTCCATTTGAAATCTACAATATTGGGAACATGTCTTTCCTATTATTGGAAAGTAATTTATTGTAAAACTACCTCAACTACTCTATAAATTGAGCACAAATCTTAGTGTTTGAGAAGGAAGAAATTGTGTAGAGAAATGTTGGTGGATTTTCATTGAGGAGATTTATTTGAGTGACAGTTTTCTGGAGATATATGCATTGTGATGAGGTTGGGATGCTGCTGGAGATGGTGACACTAAATCAGTAATTTGGTTGTAACCTCCCCTTCTATCATTAATAAATAATACAGCATACTTTTCCCTATATGCATCTTTATTGGCTTTGATTTTCAATATTGCAAGATCGTAGTTGATGTATATGGTTTATGCTTTACTGATTTAGAAAACTAACATGAATAGACATATGTATTATTGATATCTTCTTCTGCTTAGTGTTCATTCTTGCAGGAAATATTTTGCACAGCCCGCTAGAATTTGAAGCTACAACGGAAGTGACAGAAGGAATCATTTGGAAGCGCTTGGATTCCAAGTAAGAATCTAATAAATTTTGTGTGTATATTCTTAGTTATAAAAAGTAGTCGTATAGTCTTTAACCTATTTTTATAGATTAGAAATTGTATAGGGAAGCGTGTTTTATCCATAATTCACAATTTTTTCCAACAAATTGGCAACTCCACTGCAGAGATTACTCTTTATCCTAGATTTTTTAGCCTCTGGTTTTCTCTGTTTATTCACCTAGTAGTTGTTATTCACAAATATTAGGCTTTTTAAGATCCAAATTTTTAAAAGAAGTGTGTTAAACAAATTTGTTTTTCCTTTGACACTGTGCCCAACACACTCTTGGATAGGACACAGTGCTTTGCATAACAATGTATCCCTTTCAGGCCTGTGTTGCAAAGCACTGTCTCTCTTTAGAGACTGTGTTGCCTCCTGAAGCCATCCAAATTCCCTTGAATTTGTCTTTTCAGTTTGTTTCAGTTTGTTTACTGATGTGTTTTGAAAATCTTGAGCCTCATATTGACCAGTGAATTCATCCACCTCTTCCTCCTTTGAAAGAAATTTTGTTCAATGTTTGTTTAAAGCATTTTTATTTATCATTAGCAAGTTAATTTCAAAATATTTTTATTATCGCATTAGATCCGTTTTCTTTTGAAAAAGGAAATTGTCGTAAAATCTTTGTTTCCTGATAGGAGCAATTGTTGTTTCATTCCTCATTTTTCCTTCAAAAGAGAAATTTTTGTTTGTATTCCTCATTTCTCAAAAGTAAAAGGCATTTGTTTTTGTTGATTTAGTGCACTTAGTTTCTTTTCTGCATTCATAACATTAAAGGAACTGAAAATAAAAATTTGCATTTTCATGTAGTAGTTTACGTGTTTTGCAAAAGGAAAAATTAGGAAATCTGCATTTATTTTGTGTTCTTTGATTTGTTTGCTTGCAAATTGATTGCTCTTTCCCTCTAGTAGCTAGGATTTTCATTGAAAAACTAAAAGTGAAAGATTGCTTATCATTCTTAGTTGCATTATAAGAATTTTCCAATACATCATCACGGTGAACCTTTGAAAGGAAAATTGTTAAGCAAGATCAATATAAAATTAATCTCAATTTACCTAACAAAGCATTGGAACCATAACGATAACATTTAGAAGGTCTAGGCTAGAGACGTGTTCCGGTGTCGTAAAACATAGCAACTGTAGTTAACTTGTCTGCGATACATTCAGAGTGTGATACCTCACTCCACATACGTAAGTATATCTTAGCTTGTCCACATAATTTCGAGTATATCGGGTGGTGTTACAGTACGATAAGTATAAAATGGTGCTCTCATTGTGCGGTTTCGCATTAGACAGCACTAATATGGACTTGAGCCTCCACGTACCTTCGAGTATATTTTGGAGGATAACTTTTAGGTGTTATCCATCCATAGTGAACCGAGTTGTCTGCCTTATAAATTGTGATACACCAAACATGGCATTCGTGGAGATTGCATGCCCATGCTTCTTGGTTCGCGAGGAGGTATTTTGCAGTTCACAGTTTCTTGGTAAACCCTTTTGCCTAGCATTATCCTTTTATTTTTTTTATTTTTTTCGATAAAAATAAATCAATAATCATGGAAGAAAAAAATCCTTTCCCCCATCATTCGCGTAGACTACCGTTAAAACCACCTTTACCTCCAAAAGTTACTTCTGGTAGGCAAAGGAAATCACGATCTGACGAATCAAGTACAATTCGTACCTCTGGTGAAACATCATTTTCCCATAAACCAGAGTTAGCTCAAGTTGTTTCTACACATCCCGGTTCATCTACTGTTGTCAAAACAGAGTCTTCACAACTACCTGTGGTCATGAACTATCTAATTAGTGAGACCATACCTCCTGGACCCGACGTTGTTCAATCAGAAATTGATCCAGATCCTGTCTCTTCTTTTCTAGAACATCTGAACCTGAAGTCGTACAACTGGAAGATGTTCCTACCTTGGTCACCCCACAAATTTCTGTAGCTATTGAATCTCCCATATCACACATTTAACCACATGAAATATACTTTGGGCCTGACGGTGAAATACTTCCCTCTGGTTTAATTGCAATTGAAGAAATCCCACAAGACGAGACATCTTTAACTCTAACCCATTTTGGGGAGGAACTTTACCTATACGAGTCTTTTTCTCAATCGACACCATCTGCTTTTGTTTATCCTACTCCTTTTCAAACTCACGTCGATTTAAAAGGGTATATATTCGTTCAAGTAACCATGACTGAACCAACATCTTCGGTTGGGCCATCTATTCCAATTATGTCAGCTCCCGCCCTAGCTACCCCGTCGATGTTTACAACTTCACCAAAGTCATATTTTCATGGTGGCCCTTTGGTCCCATCAGGTTACAAATCATTATCTGGAATTTTCTCTGGTGCATCTTCAAACCCTTTTACTTTACTAATGTCATCATCTGGTATTTTAACTTGTAATCCTATAGTAAGTACTGAACGACTTGATTCATTATACACATCTTCAGGACAATATCAAGTCGGTCCTTATGGTTCTATTCCTTCAAGTACCATATCAACTGGACTCCCAGCATTTGGAGAGCAATATTTTCTGCCTTATTATCCTCCTCATGCTAGGGGGCAACCTTTAGTCACCCAATATGACAGTACTCCATCACTTTTTGGTCAATCTAATGTCAAAATGATTTTTTGTCAATGGCAACCCGCTCTGCCTATCCAACCACAAACTATTGTACCTTTGTATCAACCAGTTCAACCTATTACACCCACATCATTACCACTTTTCAATTCATCTTTACCCCTGTTACAGGATCAAAATTTTGTACAACCTTATCAAACGGGTCCTTCAACTCAATATCCTCAAATGTTGGGTCCATAGACTGCAAATCCTTCGGTTAATTTACAAAAACATGTATCTGGAATTATATATTCACAAGTTGGTTTACCATTTTATGGGATTTCACAACTGCAACCTGGTTATACCTATCAACCAAATCCAAGTTATCCTAATTTGGGTTATAACATTGGTGGAGTAACCCCTTGGCAGCCACAGGCACAAATACCTCAAACTTCATTTCAACAAGTATCATATCCAGGTTTTGGTTAACAGAATCCTTAAGCGTTTTCTTTTCAAAAAAATCCCTATCTAGGTTACCAGCAGCAGATTCCTTATACTGGTGCTCAAAGGCCTATTGTTCAATAAATTCCATCGTACCCTGGCTATGCTCAAACTGGCCTTAATAGACAGTTTCCCTTTGTTGCAACTTTAGAGTTACCAAATTTAAATCAGCTAACTAATGATCCAATTAATTATGCTCCTTGGTGGCTGGTGATACCTCATAAATTACCCTCGGATATTCCTAAGTTCAATGGAAACCCTGGAGAAGATTCGCCAACTCATGTTATGACTTATCATTTATGGTGTTCATAAAACTCCCTGAATGATGATTTTGTTCGACTACGTCTTTTCCAGCGTATGCTCATAGGTCCAGCTACAAAATGGTACATTGAATTACCTAGAGCTTCTTTTGATAATTTCACAGCCCTAGCTACTATCTTTTTGACTCATTTCCAGTTACCCATCATATATGAAATTGGAACGGAACTCTTGAAAAATTTCAAACACACTAATGCTACTCACATCACTGATCATATTCATGAGTGACATTGTTGTCATCGAATGGTTAAGACCTTTGTTTTGGATCAGATCCTTGATGAATGTTTCATTAAGCCACTATTACCATCTATAATTGAGGATGTGGCTAAGGTTGGCGTCATCAAAGAAGAGAAAGTTATCACTTGTGCTCAATATTTAGATTTAATTTATACTCAGTCTGGCACGCTCTATGAAAAAATTCCCAACACGCCGAGATATAATTTCAATGTTCCTCCTCAATTAAAGGACACTCATGCTAGAGACGGCTTGATAGGCATTGCAAGCACACATCACACAACTGCATCTGATCCTGCTCCTACTTCTGAAATTAATTTTGTGTCATTTGACAAAGGCAAAAGTGAAAAGCAACCCGGAAGTAAGAAAAAGGGAAAATTCAAGAAAAAGAAAACTTCTAACCCGCACGAAATATCATCTGATCAATCGTCTAGACCTAGGAAACCTCTTTATCCATCCATAATCAGTAATGAGGAACACTTTTTTAGGGATTTTCCTCACCACGCTGAAGTCTCAAAAATCATCAAGACTTCCCATGCATCAGCTGTGTTGACAGACCCATTTCCAAATCCGGACACAAACATGGTTGCTATGGATCCAGCTCCTAGTTCCCAAGTGTTAATGTTATCTATCACAAAACCTTCAATAGATATTTTGATGTCAACACGTAATAAAAATTATGGTATTCAGGCCACTAATCAACCTACTACCTCAACAACTAATCCGTCTATGGAATTCGTACTGCCTATTTTTATTCCTGAATTGACAATCAAGCCACCAAAGGGAGTAATTCAAAAATCAACATATTATTCTCAAGCAAGAGCTGCACAAAATTATAATATAGTTGAAGATTTTTCTCAATCCCCTTCAGCTATGTCTGCTCTTGAGGTATTACAAAATTTCCCCTCCCAAAAACAGGCTTTATTGCTGGCTATTGGTGGAATTGATCTGTATGATTCTAATCTTGTCGCCTTTAATCATACAGGCTATATGGCACAATTACCAATAGAATTTCCATTCTCCATACAAGTAAATGTTCTCAATCACCTTGGTCATCGCACTATTATTGATAAGGGAGCATCTACATGCATTATGTCTCTAAATTGTTGGAAGTCACTTGGCTCACCGTGTTTATCACAATCATCCACGGCGTTGAAGGCATTTGATGGATGTACATATAAACCTTGTGGTATTATTAATAACCTGCATGTTGAACTAGGGGGAAAATTAGTGAATATTGATGTTGAGGTTGTTGAAGGACCCCTTGACTATAATATTTCACTTGGAAGGCCATGGGTATATGCAATGACTGCATTTATTTCTACATATTTTAGAATGATTTCCTTTCCACATAAAGGTACTATCACAATCATTAATCAACTACCCTTCTTTGCCTCTACTTCACAGGTAACTGGAAGCGTTCTGTTCATTCACATACCCCAACTATAACTTCAGAACATTGGTGTAGGACTCTTAAAGGATTCCACTCTTATGGGAACCCTTTCATTACTACCGCCCACGACGTCGACATAAATTGCAAGTACAGAGACCTGCTAAATGATCTCTTCCAATCTATCTGGCTTAAGGGAGAGTACAGGTGATTTTGATATTTCTACGTTAGATGATTTTCTACCGCCCAAACCTATTGAGCTGGCATAGCAATCAATCTATCTGGCTTGGGCGGAAAATCTGAAATCAGCGTCGTCAAGTGTTTGGGTTGATCGTTCCTTAGATTTTGGTACTCCTTCTGATCCTTTTTCTTCAATGTTATTGGTAGATGAGAATATTTTGGAAGCCATTATGTCAGAGGGAGAACCATGGGAAGATTATCACCATTGTTCCCATCTTCCTGATTATGAAGAAAAAGAAGAAAAATAATCTTAGTGAACTATATCACCCATCCATCAAAAATTTCTTTTTGAATTCTTTACCCATTAATGCAATCAATTCTGAGCGAAATCTATCAAATATTGAAGAAACCATTTCTATCGATATTTCGACCAAACCTGGCATTGTAGAAAATATTCATGTTGGTGTATCTTGTTCTCCACCAAAACTTGAATCATATCGCCCTCTATTTCATGAATTTCGTGATGTATTTACTTGGTCTTACGAGGAAATTCCAGGCACAGATACTAGTATAGTTGAACACACTATTAATATGTATCCTAATGTCAAACCAGTGCATCAAGGCTTCATCCAGTTCATCCAAATAAAGCTGTTTCCATCAAAGCAGAAGTTGAAAAACTTTTGCGTGCTAGTTTCATATACCCTATTCCGCTAACTGAGTGGGTTTCCAATATCATTCCTGTCGTGAAAAATAAAGGAACCATTAGAGTCTGCGTCGATTATCGGGACGTCAATCTTGCTTGTCCAAAAGACAACTATCCTACTCCCATTATCGGCCATATTATTGACGATTGTGTTGGATGTGAAATCTTTTCATTCATGGATGGATTTTCTAGCTACAATCAAATCAATATCCGCCCAGAGGATCAACATAAGACAAAATTAATTTGTCCCTGGGGCACATTCGCTTATAAGAAACTACCATTTGGTTTAAAGAATGTTGGGGAAACTTTTTAGAGAGAAATGGACTATGCTTTCAATGACACCAAGCACATTTTTCAACCGTATCTAGATGATTTACCATCTAATTCACGAAATCGGACTAATCACCCGATGCATTTGAAAGCCATTTTCTTACGCTACTGACACTACAAAATATGCCTCAATCCACATAAATGTGTGTTTTGTGTTGGTTCTGGTCATTTTCTTGGATTCATAGTCTCAAAAGAACGAATTCGAATCAATCCATTGAAGGTTCAGGCAATTATTGATTTGCCTGCACCGTCAAACTTACTTCAGATACAGAAAATTCAAGGAAAGGCTAACTTCCTAAGAAGGTTCATTCCAAACTACACCAAAATGGCTAAAGGATTTACTCTACTATTGAAAAAAGGGGTTCCCTTCCATTGGGACCAAGTTGTGCAAGCTTCTTTTGATGTTTTCAACGACACACTTTTCTGAGCTTCATTAATGTATTCCCCTAATTATCAAAATGATTATTTCCTATATATCGTCGCAGTAAAAACGACCATTGATATGGTATTGGTCCAAGCATAAAATGGAATTGAACATCCGATCTATTATTTGAGTCGTAATCTCAATGATGTGAAAGTTAAGTATTCATACGTAGAAAATATTGCCTTGGCATCTGTTCAAGTTGTCCAAATATTTCACCATTATATCATGCTCTGAAAAACCACTATAGTTTTGGATTGAAACCCCATGAATTATATCTTATCACGTAAATTGATAGGGGGGAAATATTCAAAATAGATTGACATTTTGCAGGAATTTGATTTGGAATTCATCAAATCCAAGTCAAAGAAAACTTTAGTTCTGGCTGAGCTTCTCTGTGACCTTCCCTCTGATAGTATTGCAACTACATCAGAACCATCAATTCCTGACGAGTCTCTTTTTCTGATCGGATAATCTGATCCTTGGTGTGTGGATTTCATCACTTATCTCCAAACCCAAACTTTTCAACCTGATACATCTCACTCTGAACAGCGACATATTCGATACCAAGACAAATGTTATCTGTTCATAGGCGATACTCTTTATCGTCGTGGTGTCAATATAATTTTAAGGAGGTGCCTCACTCATGAGGAGGCCAAACAAGTGTTAAATGATTGTCATGCTGGGGCATGTGGTGGAAATTTATCTATTTATGATATTGCACAGAAGATACTCCACACTAGTTACTTTTGGCCTACTATTTTTCGAGACTACATCCTCGCGGTCAGAAGTTGCCATGCATGCCAGGTTTTTTATTTTAAAATCCGAAAACCACCAGTGCCAATGCATCATGTTGTCTCTGTGGGACCATTTTCGAAATGGGGTATTGACTTCATGACCTGTAACCCTCATTCGTCTGGGGGGCATGGTTATATTATTGTCGCAATCAACTATTTTACCAAATGGGCTGAAGCGATGCCTACATTCAACAATACGAGACAGACAGCTACATTTTTTTTCTTTAATCATGTTATTGCACAATTTGGGGTCGAATGGGCTATAGTTATAGATCACGGGAAGCATTTTCACAACCACATGATGTCTAAATTGACTGGCAAGTTAGAATTGTCACATGATAATTCTACTCCTTATTATCCATAATCAAATGGACAAGTTGAAGTTATCAAAACAATTCTTAGACGTATGCTTCAACGAATGATAGGAGTTTGTAAAATAAATTGGCATTTGATCATGCACTCCGCCTTGTGGGCGTATCGAACCTCGGTGAGAAATGGAACTAGCTTTACTCCTTTTTAATTGGTGTATGGTCTGGAAGCTATCTTACCAATCCAATGTGAAATATCGTCGTTAAATGACTTGTTACCTGACACCTCAGAAGAAGAAGCGCGTCTCCTTAACCTAAACCATCTTGATGAAACACTTCATGAAGCCCAATTGGCCAATGAAGTGCATAAGAGATGTACAAGGGCACAATATGACAAAAATGTCCAGCCTCGCATTTTCTCAAAGGGCGACTTGGTCCTTCTTTACGATCAAGAAGTTGATGTAATAGGTACAGGAAAGTTTGAGCCATTATGGCATGGCCCCTATATTTTCAAAAGTGTTCTTGCTAAGGGCGCTTATGAGTTGGTCGATTACCATGGAATTCTGTTGGCACAGCCTAGAAATGGGTTGTATTTGAAACGTTACTATGCTTAATCATGAGCGTAGTAATTTTTGTATTATATTGTATATATATGTTGTTGATTTTCATTCACTATATTAATTTTTTTTAAGAGTTTTCTTGACGTTAGTCATCCGCTTTATATTTCATCGCAGATGTCTGAATCTTCGGAACCCTTTGTTGGATATGCCTACAGCAGTCGTAGTATTACGAATCTATCTTTTATAAACAGGCCATTTGTATTGGTAGATTCACAAACAACATTGTTGATTATAGTACGTTGATCTAACTTCTCTCTCGATGCTATTTAATTTGGTATTAATCGTATCATCATAAGGTTAGACTCACAACTTGTATTACAACTTACTAGTGTTTATACTGTTAGCAATCCAACATTGCATATATTGTTCCTTAGAGTTCGACTTTTGGACAGACACTTTGATTTTATTCAATATCAACACATTTCCAAAAATTTGAACACATTGGCTGATTCATTAGCTAATCAAGTTTTAAACAGACATTTTCAACATATGTAAAGAAAACATTCACATCATTGAATAGGATTTCACAATAAACATAGGAAAACATTGAAATCATATAGATATATAGTTATAGGTTTTTACAAAAATTTGTGCCCAAGACACATTGGTCATTTGACCTCAAAATGTATGCAAAATTTCACAAGTAAACTAGTGGTGCTCATGGTAACATGTTATAGATCTAGCTATCCTACGAAGTAACCGCATCCAATGGTTAGGAACCCCAATAGTGTGTCGCTGCAGTCACATAGGAATCTCTTCAATCCGGAAATCCAGAATCCCGAAGGTCAAACACTCTATGTGCTATTGAAGCTCAATCAAAGTCTCAACCATATCAAGAACCTAAAGGACTGCTCTCTCGACAGCCCTCTCTGCTGGCACATCTGCTTCATGCTCTGGTTCCACTACTGGTTGAACATGACCAACATCTACATTACATCAAATGTTTAGTTTAGTATTGGGAAAACATCAAAATACAAAAACATTGTATAAACCTTAGGAAAATCAAAAACATGGTCAAAACATTCTCTTACCTATTGCACACCACTGAGCGCCTTTTGGTAATGCTAAATCTAGATCCCCTAGAAAATCAACGCCTGCGTATGAATACTCGTCGATGGCGACGATCTATCATCATAACCAGGCAAATAATGCAGTATATAACACAACAGTTGATTGGCCAGCATGCCGGCTCATGAGTTCTACCCATCTCTGCATCCGAAGATCTCTAGGACTAGCTATATCCAGTGTCACATGTTGTAGCTGCATCAGTGGAATCCGTTAAAAGGTGAAGGATATAAGGATAGAACCATAACTGAAATTTTTGCTTACTCCTCTAGTTAGACTCCTATACCAATAGGTGTCATATTTCATGATTGACTTGATGAGCTATGTAATATGTTCATACCTTTTCTTGTTACAAAGGTTCTCCATATTGTCAAAAAAATAAAAAAAAATTTAAAAAATGTAAAGAGGGTATACCCTAAAAGAAAAAACAAAGGGTGAAAAGAATAAAATGGCCAAAAAGTGAAAGAGAATGAACCCTACCAAAAGAAAGGCACAGGAAAGTGTGCAACACCATAACTGAAATTTTTCTTCCTTCATCCCTTTGCTTTATTCATTTGTTCCTTTATCTGAGATAGAACAACTTCAGACCAGTTGAAGACTATTGGCTCCATACACTCTAGCGCATACTGCATATACGATCTATTTGCTACATGTAGTGTAACAATGCCAACAAATTTTGTGATAGTGAAAAGGATAGTTCTCAAGGGAAAATATCTAACATCTCGGATGTTTATCTTTCCATATTTTCTTGGCTTTGAACCTGGATAACAATGTTGCAAAACATAATCTCTCATTGTCTCTCCTCCAACAATGGACCCTAAGAGCGAAATGAGCAAGCCTCTCCTCGACAAACCTGTAACAAAGTAAACGTCCTCGACTATTATAGGAACCACTTGGTTCTTAATATTAAATGCCTCTATAGCTGGATCCCATGCTCGAACTAAGAACTCCAATAGTTCTATTTGTTGCCTCATCCCAGACAATTTGAAGTACTTAAGCAGTCCACAATCTCTTAGGGCTCTTACTATACCCAGATAATTTAAGGCCAATCATATCATGTTCTTCATGTTCTCTTTCCCTCCATGTAATTTTCATTGTAATCTAATGGAAACCTGAAATACAACCACAAGATCCATTAGATTCCATTCATTGAAAAAAACTAGGCAAAATTTGGGCACAATATGAAAATCAAAAACTTAGATTGCGCCCAACACACTCCCTAACAAGAGACAGTGCTTTGCATATGCAATTACCCTTCATTGTACCTTCTATGCAATGTAGGTTTCGACATTTAGGGGTGTGTTGCCCTCTTTTTGGGCATAATTTACGCTAGGGGCCTTAAAACCCTAAAAATTTGCAGAAATTGGAAGTGAAATGAATACTAAAGGAAAGAGGAGGTTCATATCACTAACATGGATCAAATGGAAACGAAAAATTTCCACAGAAATGATCACAATAAGTAGCTGAAGTTTGGGGGAAAAATCAGGTTCAGAGCTCCAAATTGCAAATGGTAACTATTGAATGGTAAAAATGAATAGTGAAACTACTTTTAATAGTCATTTAATTATTTTCAAGTTAAATTTATTGCTATGACTATAGTTTTATTATGTTTTTATCATGAAACGGGTATTTTTAATCCATTTGATGTTGCTCTGAACAAGATATACAACTGATGAACAAATTAGTCATGCATATTTATTTCAAAGAATGACTTGACCACAAAGCATACTTTTTCTCCTTATTTTTCGAGCTTTGTTAAAAACGAAAAAGGATTTGAAGCGCGCTTTTATCTCTTTTTCGAGCTTCTATAACAGAAAAAATGGAACCCCTGGAGTCTTCTTTTGGCTCTTTTCAAACTCTGATAATGTGAAAATATTGCCGAGCACTTGTCTTTTCGAGCTCGTAAAATTAAATGAATTGATATCTACTCAGTATAAGTTTAACCCTTTTTCGAACTAAGATAGATTATTTATGAAAAAGGAATACCTTGGTTAAACATGACCAAAGGTGTTCTCTCAGATATTGTTTTACACTTTTTTAGATCTGAGTGACAAATTTACGAAAAAGTACTTATAGAGTTTTCTTTCGTCCTCTTTTTCAAACTCTCTAAATATGAAAAAGGACCAGGCTATCACTGTCGTTAAGCTCTTTAAAACATAAAATAGTAACAGGCTTGTCAATCATGGCAAGAATCGAGTTTCATTCATCTCTAGACTCGTTAAATTATTAAATAGCGATACTTTATTCAACCGAAGGGTTGAATTATAGATCAAGAAAATGTTATCCTCCTCAAGCTTGTTAAAAAATAAAGAGGTACTGGTCGACAAATGACCAACGAAAATTTGGGAAAAGTGAGCAAAATTCTTTATGGTAGCAAGTCGCTCTTGAACATGACACTTCCTTCACTCCATGTCCGTGACTATTTGGGTTGGGTAATCATCTTGACGGTCCATTCATACCTATGGTTCATCATACATTCACTTCGGTTTTGAGTCAATGCTGCCAACTCATTACAATGTCATTGATATGTTCAAGAGAAGTCATCCAGTGAATAAACTCATCCTTCTGCAATACTCGTAAACCGTTATTCTCATGACCGTCATCCCTGAAAATTGCTATATCAAGTCATACCCTTATCTTTGAAATCAGTAACTCCCGTTTCACAACAAGGTGACTTCTTGTCGACAACAAATCATTATCCAGGAATTTCACTTAGAAAAATTAGATTCTAGTATCATGAGGCTTGTTACGGTATCGACAAGATCCTCGCTTCCGGACCTTTGACCAAAATATTTTGTTTGGCGTTCGACATCAAATCATATATTCATGCCTTACGAAATGTACTGCAATATATTGAGGGTCATTTTCATTAATGGTGGTTCTCTCATGTTTGTTAACAGCTCACATCATTGGCTGGTAATCAAACGATGTCTTTCCATGTTTGACGACAAATCATATATTCTCATGGCTAGACATGTACCCGAATGATCGAGTGAATGACATAAGAAGAACCCGGATCTAGTTTCAACCATTTGGGCTGAGATTTTAGGATTGTTGTACACATCATCTGTATGGTGACCTTACATACAGATCACCATTCAAACATGGGCCTATATCTATAGGAATGTCTTGATTGGGCAACATTCCAATGTTGACGACTTTATAAATTATGTACATGTTATTAAATTTTTTATGTGCTGAACATGGGAATGCCTACCCTCAACAATTATGATCAAGAGGATATATCATGATGTAATGTATTGTAAGATTGATGCATGTTTCCACTCTGCTTCATCTCCAACTCATCACAGTGTAAATCATATCAATCAAAATGTTGTTATTATTATTCTGACTTCATGCTTTAGGGGGAAATTGTTATAGGTCAATTTGGGCATCATTCCCAATGACCTGGTAAACTGGGCATCATCTCTATGACCAATGTATAGGGTCTATCATCCCATAAAATTTCAATTGCTATATGCCCTACGACAAAGAACAAGACAGATCAATCAAAGACTTTCATCTGCAAAGGTTTCCAAGGTTTGAAGTTTATAATATATCATATGAGAGCTCACCAACACTGCCTCTAAAGGGACTAAGTGCATTGCATATGCAGGTAGCCCTATGCAAGGCTGCTCTGAAAATCACTTCCCGATATCTATGGGTGCATTGCTCACATTCGAAGCGAAATTCTCATTGTTTCGGAATCTCCACTTGGCCAGTGCCTTCTAGAAGAGTTCACACGTGTCAAACTTCGAATCCATGTGTCCATTTGACATCTACAAGATTTGGAACATGTCTTGCCTATTATTAGAATGTCATTGATTATAAAACTACCTCATCTACTCTATAAATTAAGCACATATATTAGTGTTTAAGAAGGAAGAAATTGTGTAGAGAAATGTTGGTGGATTTTCATTGAGGAGATTGATTTGAGTGACAGTTTTCTGGAGATATCTGTATTGTGATGAGGTTGGGATGTTGTTGGAGATGGTTACACTAAATCAGTCATTTGGTTGTAACCTCCCCTTCTATCATTAATAAATAATACAGCTTACTTTTCCCTATATGCATCTATATTGGCTTTGTTTTTCCATATTGTAAGATATTAGTTGATGTATATGGTTTATGCTTTACTGATTTAGCAAACTAACTTGAATAGACATCTGTATTATTGCTATCTTCTGCTATTTGGTGTTCATTCTTGTAGGAAATATTTTTCACAGCTGGCTGGAATTTGAAGCTACAATGCAAGTGACAGAAGGAATCATTTGGAAGTGCTTGTATTCCAAGTAAGCATCTATTCCATTCTATGCGTTTGTTCTTAGTTAGGAAAAGTAGTCATATAGTCCTTAATCTGTTGTTCTAGATTAGCACCTGTCTACAGAAGTGTATTTTATCCGTAATTCACAATTCCGTCAAACAACATGGCGAGAAAGAGGACATGAAGAATAAAATATGATTGCCCTAAATGATTCGGGTAGAGTAAGAGCCCTCAGAGATTGTGGGTTGCTTAAATACTTCAGATTGTCAGGGATCTGGTATTGCAGGATTTTCACATTGGGGACAAAGTGCTCCCAATATTGGTGCAGGACATTTATTTTCTCACTATATTATTGAGGTGAGGTTCTCCCATTTCCCTTTTAGGATTTTCCCTTGGAGGAGAGATAGTGATAGATTACATACTGCAACACTGCCATCCAGTGACTAAACCAAGTAAAGATGGGAAAATAAATATCCATGATGTGCATGATTTACCTTTGAGAACCATCCTCTTTACTGTTAGCTCCTCGTAATTTGATAGATTGATTGAGATACAAATGTACAGGGTAACATCAAACCAAGCTTTGGAATCCTAGGACCTAGCCTGCCTGGATTCGGATAGGGATCTCTCTAGTAGGTGCAAAGATGTGAACTTGTTTGTTGATTAGGGTTGACTTTAGGCTAGATGTTAAGTGCAGGGTATATTGATTGTTTTTGGTTGGGTATGATGCTCAAATGGGTTTTAGATAGAAAACAAGGAATATTGTTAAGTCATTGGGCAATGGAGTCAAGCAAGGTCATGAATGAGTTCATCAATGGTTTCAAGAGCATTTGCAGGGAAATTTAACTTGGTTGGTGGATCTTTAAGGTTGTGAAGGATCATGAGATGGACATTAAACTTTAGAACAACAAGCTAATAAAGGGCAGAAACAGAATCCTTTATATACTTGTAAACTGAGAGAGTTAGAAGATTTATAAGCATAGCAATAGAGTCAAAGGGTTAAGCAACACCTAATCCATTTGATTTCAGACTGAAAGAAAATAATCAACCAAGACAACATTCAGATAAAACATAGAAAGGCAAAACTTGTTTAATCTTTCATGGATTTTATCATCAAGAGTAGGAAAAACATTTAAGTTTGCACAAGTAACTATAACCATAGAAGGAGAGAAAACCATAACATTCACAGTGATAGCTATGAAAGTTCCTTGAGACAATTTGAGCTAAGTAAAGGCAAAGAGCATGGTTTAAGACAAACTTCTTTGACAAACTATAGGTAAAGCTGCTTCAAAGATGATTTTCAAGAACAGAGTATTTCAGAGGTAAAAATATGTAGGGCTAGCCATAAATCATACTTGATACTAACTGATCTAAATCATTCAAGAAAATAGACAAGCAAAAAACTTATTAGAGAGCAATAGATGAATTCCCTAACATGTCTTAAGCAGAAGAAAACATTTAGGCAGTGAAGGAAACAAACAGATCTAAGGTGCCATCAACACACATATCTTAGTATAAATATTTTGTCCTAATGCAGCATAGATGGATGGAAAACATATGTGAAACTTAGAAAACATTAACAAGAGAAAACTTCACCATCAACCAAGCCTATGGATCCTGCAAACAGTCCTTCTCCATCAACAAGTAAATCAGATCATGCATAAGCTCCAAGACATCAATTTCTCATCAAAGGCTTCAAGGGACTATGTATTACTTCAACATAAGTCATAAACATCCAACAAAATATACAAGAGCCTCATGCTCTATTTATTGAGAAAATGAGGAGGTGGAAACCCTAAGAGGCTTTCGGAAACCCTAATTCAGCCATAAATGTCATAAATGTGCTTAATGACCATGCAAGGCCCAAGACACATAAGAGATAAGAAAATAAATGAAACACACCAAAACATAACTCCCCAATCAAATCAGGAGTGTTTTTTCCAAGAAAATATTAAAAAACCAATTTTCAATTAATAAGTGTCTTTTGTTGACTTTTTGGCAAAAAGTTGTCTCTGTGCGTAGCTCCATATCAGAAAAAATAGGGTCTGTTGCAGCTGAGTTTTGGACCCCTTCCCGGCATCAAATTTGGCCCCGTGATGGCTCATTGGAAATCTTGAAGAGTCTACCTTCTAGAAATACTTAATTTGTGCTGAACGGATTCCATTTACTTGCTCAAAAATCCAATCTCCCATGAATGCTCAACGCGCAGTGCCAGGCCTGAAAAGGAGGCAGAAAGGTCATTTTTGAGGTGTTGTTTGACCTTTTGAAGGGGAAAAAATGCTCCAATTGACCTGAACTTTTTTGGGTAGACTGCTAGAGACATGAAAAACCAAAAAATGTAAACTTTATCAACTGAGGATGCCCCAAAAAAGAGCGTAGCGCCTAGGGTGTTGCGCTCTTAGGGGAAAAAATTTGGAAAAAACAAAAATTTTCCAGATTTGCCTCAAACTTGGTGGAGAGGTCCTTCAAGGGTTTGGATAAGCCTAAGAAAAATTTTGAGTTATGTCTCCAAGTTTTTCTCGATCTTTACTCTATTTAAGTGCTCGAATTTCACTGAAAAGGGTATCCTCATTTATCATAGGTGGATGACTAATGTTATGGTTGTCTTCTTAGCTGCCTTGTCTTTCTCTTGATGTATCATCATGGTCATCCTCTGTATTAATGCATCCTTCATCAAAATTTGTCATTACTATTACTGCTAGATCTTCCATCACCTTGTGCATCATTATTTTTTCCATTTGGAGAGTAGTGAGCCTTACTGTTGCCTTCAATACTTTCATCATTGTCACCCTTTTGCTATCTTTAGTATTGTTACCTTGGTCTTGGAGTTTTATGATCAGCCTTTGCATCTGCTTCACTTTGGCCTTGTACTCCATTGATTTCCTCTCAGTGGCATTATTTTATCACTGTCTCCTTCATTAAACCCTATTTGTGCGTTGCTGGTTTCCTCTTCTTGATATGTTGTTTCTTTATTTTCACTTTCTTTTTTCCTCATGTTCAATATTTTCATCCATATTGTCACTGCTTTCACTTTGACTAGCCTTATTTTCACGTTTATGCACATTTTCCTCTTGAATTTCATGTTTATTTTCTTTTATGACTGTCACCCCCATCACTATCTTCACTATCTTCTCGACTTTCACCTTTGCTCATCAGCAATACCTCTTTTTGTACTTGGGAGTGATTCATGTGTATCATCACCCTCCCTATCTTCACCCAAGTGCTTACTATTTTGTATATCCTAGAACAGAATGGTTTTTTTACTTGGTGAGAGCTTTAGGTTTAGGGAGGACATATGTATGATGTAAGGGAAAATTTTTAGCAAATGAGGGCAAGATGAAGTAGGCTTAGGATATTTTCAGAGTTTTTAGAAGGAGGGCTATTAGTACTGAGTGTCTTTAAGCTAATGAATAATTGATACTAACCGATCTAAATCTAATGATATTGGTACCGAGTGTCTTTAAGCTAATGAAAACTTGATACTAACTTGATACATATTTCAAAGGTAAATAAATATGTGCCTAGCCATAAATCATAATTGATACTAACTGATCTAAATCATTCAAGAAAATAGACAATCC